>AP028435.1:11102092-11278000 GCA_036509395.1 Antheraea yamamai | reverse complement strand
TTTTCTCGCTCTCTTCTTCACCGGAACTGGGGCTGGAACAGATGACCCAGGGGTCTCAAGATGCGCTCTTATTAGTCCATGCATTTGCGCAGATAGTGATTGCGCTAACTCTTCAAATTTTTTCTCTAATACCAGTTGAGCTTCCTGAGCTCGTGTTCTGCCGCCCCGTCGTTGAGGTAGAGGTGGGGTCTCTTCTCTCTCTCGATTTCCAGTAGGCTGTGCAGAGGGGCGATCAACAGCCGCACCAGCAATGACGTCAGCCGCCATAGCATTAGGTACCTTTGCTAACGCCCGGAGCGAGATGAGTTCTTCCCTTAACTCAACCAGCTCCTTGCGGTGCTCAACCAGCTCCGCCTGTTGAAGTGCCTTTTCCTCCTTCAATTTTTCGTAGGCCGTCTGGAGCTTTTCCAGCTCATCCCCACTACTCCGGCTACACATCTCATTCACCGCTTCCATGATAGAGACGGAAGCTTCGTTCAGAGCCTTTACACAAACGCCTTGTAAGTGCCCCGATTTCTTGGTGACACATGAAATCACGTCGACATCCCCAAGCACTCTGTTGCGTAACTCGTGCGTCGGTACCTCTCCGACATTTACGGGAGCTGTGGCTTTCCTTGTTGCGCGTTCTTGCCGCGCTCGCAGGGCTACCGTCTCTATCTCCTGTTCTATCTCCTGTTCTGCTTTGGCTCTGAGGTCTTCTTTTTCCAGCTGAAGAAGGTGCTCCTCTGCCGCGGCCACACCTATGTAATGGCTCCTCGTCGGAGGCCGACCTCTCGGTTTCATGCCGCGCCCTCTGCTTTTATAGGCAGGACAACGTGGTGCCAACACCGTCATCTCAGCTTCCGTCTCCGCCGGGCTGTCGCTTCCCTCACTATCCCTTGCCGATTGGTAGTCTAACGCCCCTGCGTCTTCTAGTAGCTCATAAGAGAGCTCAGAAATCCGTGTTGCGATTTCCATGGTCGTCTTTTGTTTGCTGGAATCCTTCGTCCGTAATCCTTGCCGTGTCCGTGGTTTAGTAGCTAGCAAAGTGGTGCCCCCCCCAGAAAACGTGGGGCAGCCCGAGTCTGAAGGCTCGGGGAGGGATTCTCCGCTGCAAACAGCATACCTCCTAACTTAACCCTTCCTTTAAACATTATCTGCACCATAAATAAATTATACATTCTTGAGATTTCAATTCTCGTTTTTATTAGATACATAGGCGAAACACGGTACGGGTAAAGTAACTTCTATTTTGGGAACCAAAGCGAATACAAAGAGCGACAAAAGGAGGAAAGCTATAAGAGGGCTTTAATTAGAGAGTTAGTGTACGTTGTAAAGTTCTACCACTGAGTAGGTACGTCATAGATCGTTTTCTCTGTAATAGTGGGTTTGTTCTAATTTTATCTTTATATTTATGTGATAGACAAAGATAACGGTATATGAAACCAAACTTAGCCGATTATCTCGGTCTTAGCCCCGACGTGCCAAATCAATAGCCGGGTACTGCGGACATATTTTTATTTGTTTATATGTTATATATTACTTTTAAACAAATTTTATATACAATAAATGTTGATATTTGCAAACATGTTGTACCAGTTATAATGTTACAGTTATTACATTTTATATAGTACGTATATTCAATTCATAATGTTGTACATTCAAGTTAGTCCATTCTAGGGTTTATTTTGAGTGTGACGTTGAGTGTATAATATATTAAAATAAAATAACTTAGTTGATTATATCTAAAGATGTTGGTCAAGTTACGTGCTGAAATTACGTTATATAAATGTATTGATCAAAAACCTTACAATTACACTTTTAGTATAATAAATAAACTGTGTTAAATTATTCATTATATCACTTATCCAAATATTACATGCTAAAATTAATCTCGTTAGGACAGCTGGAATTAAATTGCAGCTCGTTCCTTCTCCGTCGCGTTGTTTCGAATACAAATTTTATAACTGGAGAATGTAGTTCAACTTGCAGAAACACTCACTGAACCGAGTTATAATATTTTAACACCGACAAATTGTGATACATTATTCATATTTTTAATGAAATATTTGTCCTGTCCGTTCATACCCGTAGTTGCTTTTATATCTCAGTAAATATATTTTCCTCTTTCTATTTTGTAGTATTGGGCTTATATTTAAATATCATGGGAAAAGATGAGGAAGCTTTATAATGTACTACTAATACATTTATTTTTGTAGGTGGTAGAGCCACGCTGAAGCTATTACTGATTTCAGCATGAATGGGTCTGGTCGCACGGGGTAGTACCACCCTCTCATAGAAAACCGACGTGAAGTAACAGTGCTTGCATTGATGCGTTTCGTTAGGCTCAGTGCGAGCGCCGGAGGCCTACCTCCTCCCTCCTCTCCCCCTCCCTCCCTTTCCCCCAAACACAGGCTGGCAACGCACTTTCGACTCCCCTGGTGTTGTTAGTGTCTATGGGACGGTGGTGATCACTTCACATCAGGTGACCAAGCTGTTCGTTTGCCTGCAATGACATAAAAAAAATCTCCATATGTAACACTAGCTTTTGCTTGTGTCTTCTCTCATTTTAATGTGGTTTTGGTTTTCCCTTGAGAACAGTTCTACTTTTCTGGATTTCTTCTTATTTACTCTCGTACAATGTGTATTCAAAATTTAATCATCGTTGGTTAAGAGTTAAGATTTGAAAGTGTAACAAAGAAACAAAGTGATATTCCCATTTATAATATTAGTCAAGGTTACGGAGGCAGACTTTGCAATGTGTGACACAATTTAATATACTGATCCCTATACTTTTAAAGTCACATTATTATAATAATAAACGAGGCCATGAATTTAATTAATTTTCTACCCCTTGCTACTCATAAAAATTCATATTATGTACAATTGATAAGGTAATGTATGAATATGACCGGGCCGAAGGCGTAAGTCCCATAAGCGTGATATACTTAGGCTTGTCGCATTTTGGCATCACCCGATGTGTATGTTTATTTGATTAATAAAGGCGTTACTTTGCGAATATCTATTATTAATTACTTAAATAGACGTTACTTTGCACATCCATTTGTAATTGATTGGCCACTGCCACGTCTCACTGTGACAACAATAAAGCTGCCGAACCCATTGATATATAAAAACCCAAAATGCACAGTCTCGAATAAAAGTAACGTTCAAAACCGTCCCCAAAAACTCACCGATATACCTTAGTTATACTATAAAGTTATGTTGTTGCAAATTCAACCTTACGCGAATTATTTAAAGTTGTTTTTACAAAGCAGTGTACAAAAAGTTCAAAGACGCGAATGACAAGATACTATTTGAAATGAGCTCAGAATTTTCAATTATGCACTCATTTTATGCGGATGGGTTCGAGACGTAGACTGCATCTTGGGTTTTTGTATATAAGTCGAACCCCTCGGCAGCGGCTCAAGCCTAGGTCCGTTCCCTCGGCGTGGAGCCCTTGAGTGCGCTGCTCGCGAGATACACTGACACAAAATCTTACATCAGTGCGACAACATTACACATATCACCTCCACACATGTGCACGCATACACGCTTACACATGCAAGTGAAAGGGTTTTATTTTTTTTCCCTTATCAAACTGAAATAGTTTAGAAAATTATCCTATACGAAATATATATAAGAGTTGTTGAGGTATGTATGTTTGTTACACACATACCTATGTTTCAACAACTCATATATGTATGAATAGCTAGCTTAGGTTAGCTCAGATAGGTTGCGAATTGCATGTATCAGGCAACAGCCCAAGCCGAGGTGTGCCGTGCACCCTTGAGCTAGTTGTCAAATAAAATCGGCAGAGTGCCTTAAACGCTCGCCTTAGTAGTCCGGTGAAGCTGTTAAGACCTTGCAAGGCCAATAGCGTAGGCAGTTCGAAAAAAATTTTATATATAGGTCGAACCCATCGTTGCCATTGATTGCCTCAATTCTAGGCGGAAGTGCAAAGTAACAATAATCAGGCAAAATAATTATTACACACATGCATCACTATCTTCATACATATACGTCATAGTGACTCTGTTTTGGTTGGTAACGTCTAGGGATGAGACAGTTTATATCCAACTGCAGGTACTTGCAGGACGACATGACTGCCCCGACTGGCCATGGATTATAGATAGATCAGCTCGGTGACCCCTGTTATTTTTGAATTGTCAGCTTACAGTCACTTGTCCGAGGAATAAAATAAGAAGTAGAATATTCAGAGAGGTAGGTCACTGGACTTATTTCGATATTATTATCCAACAATGTCTGGACAAATTTTACTATAACGGATTGTATCTATAAGACAAAGAGTTTAGTATCTTTTTTCCTCTGTTTGTTAGTCCGTTTTCTTTTTTCTGTTTTGATTAGTAACTATTGACGAGCTTTAATTGTACTTGTTATCAATATAAACATTGGTAACAGTTTGTTTTTTTATACCGTCGTCAATGCGACGTTTTTATTTATGTATCTATTCATCATACTTTACGATCATTACGTCTAGTAATCTAAATAATTTGTTCACTCTTTATCAAAAAAACCCTGAATAAAATTTAAAAAATGTATCTAAACTGATGTAAAACTATGTGAATGGAAAGTTTATTATTATTAGTTTTATGTGTACTTTAAAATGCTTCATTTATTATTTTGAAGGAAAAATAGATTGTCATTTCATATATCATCGTTACATTACATAGTATAAAATAAAATCCCCTACCACGTCTGTCTGTTTGTCTGTTCGCGATAAACTCAAAAACTACTGAACGGATTTTCATGCGGTTTTCACTAGTGGATAAAAAGATTCATGAGGAACGTTTTGGTATATAATTTGTCAAGGATGTTTTTATAATTAGTGCAATCAAGCCGGAACAACGTGTGCCGGGTCCGCTAGTTGTCCAATAAAAGTATTTTTTGTACGAACATTATAATATTATTTTACAATTAATAGCCACCCAACAGTGTTTAATTTATGAACCTTATCCGTTCGATGCACTACTGTAGCGAAGTACTTATTTATGTCCACGGATTTAGCACTGATTGCACGAACTAAACAAACACAGTTATATTTCATAATCAAACAGCAACCGGCAGTGGACTATTCCTTCCGTACTTATGAATAAACTTAATTTAAGCTGCCGCGATGAAATAGACGGCAAAGCGTAGTTTTCAAATTGACTTATTGAGATTTACATTTTTTAAAATTTTTATACATTTAAGAGCTTAATAAAAACATTATACAATTATTCATTTATTTTCTTACAAGTTAAGGAGTTATCATCATTTAAATCAATAGAATAAAGACTAGCATTAGTATTAAAATGCCTAAAATACAGTACCTACGTTTGATTTGTCACGTTGGCGATAAGAGTGAAATGTCTGGTTAAGATCGGTTTTGTAAAGCATTCTCTCTGTCTCTGTTATAGGAAACCGAACTTATGCGACTATTTCGGTCCTCACCCTGACATGCCAAATCAAAAGCCGGGTACTCTGGACATACATATTACAAGAACATGAGGTAGTTGATAACATATCTAAGAAGACATTAGTCAAGTTATTATTGTTATATATGTGTATTATATCATGGAATGCAAATGAACAGGCGGGTCACCTGATTTTAAGTAATCACCACCGTCCATAGACACTTGCAACATCAGGAGAGTCGCAAGTGCATTGTCAGCCTATGTTTGTGGGGAGGGGCGAGGGACAAGGGAAAAGGGAAGTGGGCCTCCGGCGCTCCACTAGCCGAAACGCAATAATGCAAGAACTGTTACTTCATGTCGGTTTTCTATGAGAGGGTGGTAGGACCCCGGGCGAACCGACCCATTCATTCTGAAACCAGTAAGCTTCAGCGTGGCTCTACCACCTAACTATATGTAATAATAAAGAGGTGAATCGCATTGTTATGAATTTGATTATTAAAAAACACAAATGAAAGTGAGTTCAGCACGTTATCATGTTATGGTCACATGGATTCAAGTGAGATTGTATTTTAATATTGATTTATACAGATGGTAAAGAAAACTATAATTAACGTAAGGTTTATTTATACTCTAAGTATAGACAACTTAAACTTTACTTGTTAAGTAATTCATATACTATGAACGGTTAGGTAGTGTGTTTTCAGGTAGGTACAGTTACATTTTTTTTAAATTTCTTATTATTTAATTACAAACTCGCGTTTCCCATACGTTCAGGTAACAGATCAAACCAACCATAAAGGTTACGTTAAAGCCGAGGCAGGTAGCTCGATGGTTAACGATGAAAAAGTTTCACAAGTTATTGGAAATATGTATATAACCCAAATTGATTTCAGTTTGGTAACATTTAGTGTGCCAAAAATAAGTATTTTGATCAATTTAATTATGGAAATGTAAATGTATGCCTGGTGTAAAATCTGTTGAACGTAGTTGCGCTTTAATATTAATTTAGTGGATTCGCCAACGGATTTCAAAGGCACATAAATTGGTCTCCGCTTCGTTCGGCTGTGATCTACATCTAACCTTCCAAAGTTTAAATAATAACTCTCATTCTTTTCAGGATTATAACGCTAAAAAATACTTATCTAATTATTTTTAGACCTTTTACTTAAAACCAAAAACATTCCAATACAGTCAAAATCTATATAGATAAATAATATAATTCAAGAAAAAACTTTTCATGATACCATATATCGAAAATCAAGTAAAATTATTATAGATATGTAATCATATTTTTAATAAGACCTCATAGTAAGTGTCAAGTAGTTCAATGGCGAATTTCAAGTTTAACCTAATCCGTAATGCAGTGAATTGAAAACGCTTTAACAAAGTTGTTTATTTAAGACGAAAATTTTAATAAATATAATAAATAATATCTTCAAGATTTTTCCTTTACGGAATGCTTTAGGAATTTGAATCTAGGACGACATACGCATCCTCCGAAAACGTTATCAGTGAGTCATCAATGGCTTCAGCAATGCAATTTTAGATACCACATTATACGCCAATGTAATCAATATGTCAATTGCCATAAATTAATTATACAACTAAAGCTAATAGAAAATGTGTGTAGCCAAATCCATTTAAATCGAAATAAACATATCAATAATCTACATAATAATCAAGTTATGGTATTATCACATAATACGAAATTATTTTCAGATATATGATGTTACCATAATTTCATTATTATGTGGATCACTGATATACAATTTAACATGCAATATTATTATACATAACTAGGAAAAATATGAGTTATTTTTTTAGCTAATGTTGTTTTTTAAAATATGCACCGGGCTTGTAAGTCAGTGGCCAGGCTGCTTATTAGGAGAGCAGCCATTTACGTTTACAAAGAGATTTCAAAACGTGTTTATGATGGACGAGCTGTTAGTGAATCCGAATAATTAATGTGTAGCCACCTCATCATTAACTACACCAACACAACTACGCATGTACTTATAATCAATAAAGTATGTATAGCTTACAAGCTTTTGTACGTCAATAATAACTATGTAATATACTTATTTAATAAGGCACACATTAAAGATAATAAATATGTAACTATAAAATTTTACAACTTCATATTATTACTAGAGTTTTGGCTATTTTAACTGTTGTTTGTATCCAAATTTATGCATGTACTAAATAAAATATACTACAATCTTATATTAGTACATATTAATTTAAATTATATAATACTAGCTGACCCGTGCAACTTCGTCTCCATCAAATGCGTTATTACCGGTTCCAATTTTATTTCCAAACGCGAAAAATTAAAAAAAAATCTAGAACCCAATTCTAGCTACACCTACCGGGTCCAATTATGAATCCAAACTATATGTATTGTCAAGAAATGTTTCCCGGTATCCCCGGAGTTGCCCCTCTGACCCTCACATCCGCACCCCATTTACTATCCTCGTAGTACCAGAGATTACGCCGAACACTCAAAATCACAAACTTCAACTTTAACTTTTTAATATTGGCGTTTCATATATATGAATTCTACCTGTGTCAAGTCAGTCATGGGAGAGTCACTTTATAGGAAGTATTAAATTTTTATTATATAATTCATTTCGTTCAGATTAGGCCACTGAGATACACAAAGACAAACACAACACTTACAGACATCATGCTTTAAATAAATATATATTTACATAATAATTATTATTAGTGATTTTGTTATGTTAAAGTTTAATTTTGTTAAAACATATAAGATTAGCCAGAGTACTGACAAAAAAAGAAAATACACACCTTTGTGCCTTTGTTAAAATCAGACGGACGTAGTATATTGCTCGGTAAAATATCATACAATAAAATACTAAATTAGGGCAATTGAAAAAAATGTATTCTAGAGTGCCTTCAGCCAATCCATATTCACATATTAAGTTGTCCCTTATTCTGAGCTCTGCAACATGGACTGAAGAGCACACGTCTACAGATAGTAGACACAGCAAACTTGCAACAGTCACGAAACTTATATGGCCATGGCTTACCAAAAATGTTGCTCCGAATGGAAGCATATGATTGGCCTGTAATGGGGTTGGATACATTCCAGTTTGAGTTCCATAATGGAAACAAATCAGTTTTGTTTGGGGAGGAAAAATCCTGAACATAGGTTTTATAGTGATCAAAATAATCAGTATGGATATAGCTTCTTTAGCGATAAGATCAACAGCTTCATTACCCTGGATTCCACTATGTCCTCGTCTCCATGCCAGAAATACATAAATTCCTAAACAATGACATTGATACAAATGGAATTGATTAGTTGTGATAACTGCTGTTTCATTGAAATATGTTAAACATGTCAAAAACAATATCAAATGGAGTGAAAAAAGTTTCAATAAGAAGAAAAATCCCTTTCTTTCTTGAAAGCAAACAATATTATTGATTAAAAAAAATATTTATATATACATATATATGGATTTTTTTGGCCAGGAACCATCTTGGGCGTCCTCAGAACACCCTATAAATTTATTATCACAATCTGATCAGTAGTTTCGGCATGCATAGAAGACACACATACAAACATTGATTTTTATATATACAGATTAAAATCATAATTTCAATTAAAGTTTGAAAAATATTAATGAGATGTTTTTTTATGGAGAAGATTTTTCATTTTTTTATAATTCATCGTTAGGTGGTTAGTGCAATAATCTATATTTAATCTATACTAATATTATAAAGAGGTAAAGTTTGTGAGTTTGTGGGTTTGTGAGTTTGTGAGTTTGTGACGTTGTGACGTTGTGGCGTTGTAAGGGGTAATCTCAGGAAATACTGGTCCGATTTGAATAATTCTTTCAGTGTTATATAGCTTATTCATCGAGAATGGTTATAGGCTATATATCATCACGCTAAGGCCAATAGGAGCGGAGCACAGATGAAAAATGTTTCAAAATCGAGATGTTTTTTTTTTTTGAGAGCTTCTGCTGTGTGTCAGCGTTAGCCCAGAGTAATAACTATTACTACGCGGACGAAGTCGCGGGCAGGGGCTATAATCTATACACTAATATTATAAAGAAGTAAAGTTTGTGAGTTTGTGACGTAGTAGGGGGTAATCTCAGGAACTACTAAACCGATTTTGAAAATTCTTTTACCAATAGAAAGTCACGTTATTTGTGAGTGTCATAAGCTATATATCATCACGCTAAGGGCACTAGGAGCGGAGCAACAATGGAAAATATTTTAAAATCGGCGCTTTTTTTCCTTTTGAGAGCTTCCGCTGCGTCTTAGCCCAAAATAACTATTCCACGCGTACGAAGTCGCGGGCAGAAGTTATTAACTAATTATATTATCTATAATCTATACTAATATTATAAAGAGGTAAAGTTTGTGAGGTTGTAGGGGGTAATATCTGGGGAGTCGGAGAAAAATGGTCGAACGAAAACGTTTCTTACGAACGCTGCCTCAATTATGAGATATATATGATTGAGTTCTAGAGAAAAGTTGTAGCTTGATAATGCCTATTACCGCCCAACGAAGTGGGCACGGGTCGGCTAGTATTATATAGAGGTAAAGTTTATGAGTTTGTGCCGTTGTGGCGATGTAGGGGGTAATCTCAGGAAGTACTAAACCAATTTTGAAAATTCTTTTACCAATAGAAAACCACGTTATTTGTGAATGTCATAGGCTATATATCATCACGTTAAGATCAATAGGAGCGGAGCAACAATGAAGAATGTTTTAAAATCGGGTTTTTTTTTCCTTTTGAAAGCTTCCGATGCGTGTTAGCCCAAAATAACTAGCTAGTATATTATACATTGATATACAAAAACCCAAGATGCACATTTAACGTCTCACAGCCGGCACATAAAAATGAGTGCATAATTTTGAATTATGGATTATTTTGGATTTCAAATAGACTCGCGTCGCTTGTGTCCTTGTAAAAACAACTTTAAATCATTCAGGTAAGGTCAAATTTGCAAAATCATAAGTTTATTGCATAAATATAAACGCATATCTATATTGGGGAGTTTTTGCGGGACGGTTATGAGCGCTACTTTTATTTGAAACTGTGTGTCTTGGGTTTTTATATATCAATGATATTATAGTACAGATTAAAAATTATTTAGAGAAAAGTTATTTGATATATATGTCGGGGCAGCAATAACATGGCGTCCATGTAGAAGTATGATGTCGTCCATAGTGACTTTTTGAGTGAAAAAAAACGGGATTCTTTCGTCGAAAGCGGGAAGGTAAAAAAAACGTTTATTATGAAAAGTTTTTGAAAATTTATCTTTTTATTCGAGTTCCAATTACGTTGACGTGACAATAGATAGCTAAAATAGGCATTGAAAATTGATTTTAATTAAAATGTGATAGTTTAAATCAGATTTACCGTATCGTTTAATATATGAGTCCTAATCGTTTTGTGAAATAAAAAAAAAACAGAAATCAAAACTCATGTACGATTGAGTTATCCCCGAAAGAGGGACTGAGTCTATCCCGCGTGGTACATTTAGTTTTGATTTAAAGATCGGGACGTCTGGCAACACTGATATGAGTATATAATATGAGATTTATAAACTCCAAAGTTCAACACTATTTGACCGATCGACGTTGAAGTTCGCACGACGAACTGTCTCTTATAAAGAAGGTTTATTTGTTATCCGTCTTACCATTACTCGTCTCTGGGTGGGTCGAGGCATTATTTTATTCTTATTGGGTTTTATAAAGCAATGCTAGTTATATTTTATATTTGTTTTAATTGCTGAACGAGCCTGTTCATAAAAGCACTACATTACATAGTAATATCTTGGAAAATCGGTGTTTTATCTAAATCCCGTTGCTATAAAACTTTTGTGGCTGTCGTTTTTCGACCTTTAGACTAACTCGTAGTTAAGTAAGGTGTTGAACGATAAGATCTATCGTATCTATACTGAAATTTATTCAATTACTTTTACCATTTCTCTCTGATTAATGGTCCTGGTCTTACTCTCATATTGAAAAAAATTGGCTAGAATAGATCATACGAAAACTGTACTTATCAATACATTTAATATTTATATACAATTTATTTTATTAAAATTAACTACAATATAAAAAAGGAATTTTTAATAGTAAATATCAAAATTACTCGATAGTAATTATTCTATTTATATAAATTGAACGTTACACCACGAAGTTGGTCATGAAAGCCGATTTTAATCCTTGATGAAGTTCAACCGACTCGCATAATATAATATCAATGTCGTTTGCAACACTATGTAATTTATTTCGATAAGAATCGAAATAAGCTTTTAAAAAGGCATTTTCGGTAAGTGAACTATGCAAAACATAATTAGCTGACTAAATAAGCTGACATAATTCGCTATGCCCTCGGCTTTGCATGCCTTTCTAATTATTGAAGCTATGATGACTTAGAGGTTAGCGTCATCGGACACCGCCTTGGACTTTATTAAAAGAAAATGTAGAATTAGATAATTACTACTATACTACAATTGCTACTATAGTAATAGCCATTCTGGTATAACAGCGGGTTTTATTTGAGGTTGACTATAGAAAACTATAGCTGCAATGAGGGTTAAGCTCTCGGGTAGATGTGACGTGCCTGTTAATCGTATTTCGTAAAAAAATATATAATCTATCTCGTTTAGTAAAAAGTGACAATAATGTGCTTCCAATCTTTGAAATCTTTTTTTATTTATTTTTATTAACGTGGGGAAATACATTATGGATATGCGGCGGAGAGAGTGGGTTATGTTCGACTCGCACGGACTAAAACCCCACGGTGTACCGACCGACCGTATTGCTGGGAATCTCTGACATCCTAACGTTACAGTGCCGTATTTAAAATTAATCACCAGGGTTTCCTGATTTCCGTTTGATCAGACAGTGTGGCCTCGGTTTGTTAAGCGAGGTTTTTTTCTGATATAACTAATGACTTTATTAGGCACGTATACAGTCTAATAAATGTTAAGCATTCTGAACATATTTGTACTTAATGAATATTGTATTAACATGCTGTTATCCATATTATACGAATTATATTTATTTATAAAAGTGATATTATCCTAAGTTGACAATTGTTTGGGCAATTACTTTGGAAGTTTCAGATACGTGTATAAATAATAGGTCTTTACCTATGAAATTGCCGTTCTGCAATACTGGTCATTTCAAATCAAAATAATTTTTGTTTGTCTAAGAATTCTAATTTCAAATTAATTTAATTTTAAAAACATGGAATTCTTTTTCCAAAAGTAGTAATTTGTTTATTGATTAGTATTACATTTTCATCGCATTTCAATCTTATTTGTCATCATGGATACGTAAAAAATTCGAGTAATTATGGAATATGAGTACCGTCGTGGCAGCAACGCGGCACAAGCGGCAAGCAACATCAACGACGTTTACGGAGCTAACACTACAAAGCAACGCACCACCTGTTATTGGTTTGTTCGCTTCCGTTCTGGGAATTTCGACCTGAAAAATGAACCTCGCGATTGTCCGAAGACTTTGGTCGACAATGACGAATTAAAGGCGATTGTGGAAGCTGATGATATACAATCTACGACTGGATTAGCAGCAGCTTTCGACGTTAGCGTCAAAACAATATTGGTCCAATTGCGTCAAATTGGCAAGGTAAAAAGCTTGACAAATAGGTGCCCCACAAACTCAATTATCGCCAGCGCGAAGTACGCGTCGAGACGTGCCTTGCACTGCTTAACAGACACACAAATGAAGGAATTTTAAACCGCATTGTTACCTGCGATGAAAAATGGATTCTGTTTGATAACCGCAAGCGCTCAGCAAGTTGGTTGGATCCTGGTTCAGCACCTAAACAATGCCCTAAACGAAAACTTACCCGTAGAAAAGTAATGGTCACTGTTTGGTGGTCTAGCGTCGGTGTGATTCATCACAGCTTCTTACCAAACGGGGTGAGCATTACTGCAGATGTGTACTGTGAAGAACTGAACACAATGATGGAGAAGCTGGCACATCTCCAACCAGCATTGGTCAATCGCTCGTCTCCGCTGCTCCTGCACGACAACGTGCGACCTCATACTGCACAGCAGACGGTCTCCAAGTTGCAAGAACTGGGGTTGGAAGTTCTCCGTCATCCGCCCTACTCACCAGACCTTGCGCCTACAGACTACTACTTTTTCCAGAATTTGGATAACTCCTTGGCGGGAAAAAAATTCAATACCCGAGAGGCAGTACAAAATGCCTTTGAAGAATTTGTTGCCTCCCGTCCAGCTGATTTCTTTAAGAAGGGCATCAATAAACAGCCACTGCGTTGGCAAAGATGCATTGATTGCATGGGTGATTACTTCGATTAATACAAATAAAAAATACATGAAAAAAATTCGTTTAAATTTTTTCATACAAAACGGCAATTTCATAGGTAAAGACCTAATATTGTAATATGAATTATTCTGTGACCGCCTTCATTTGTTTATTTACTCGTAATTATAGCATATGGAAATAGTAACATCGTTAACTGGAGGTATTCTCAAAGATCTTTGTATGATTATCTATACATGTATAGATATGTACCGTGTAACCGTAATAAGGCGCTGTTCACTTGAAAACTACTGAAACTAAATCAATGTATTTCTCAGATTAATATGCGGCTGAACCTGAGAAAGAGTCTGAAAATGAAATAAACATTTATTTGTCACATACTAACAAGTATATATACAAAATATCCCAAAGAGCTGGTGGTACACAAACGAACTGCGATCTTACAGCAAGTAAGAGCTGGGTTGACATTGCAAGGAGTCACGACACGTTCACTGCAGAAGGCCTTTACCCGAAGTGGAGTCCACGAAAACTAATGTTACTAAACTATACGTTGTCCCGCCTCGATTATAAAAATATCACTGACAAATTAATTAAAAACTAACTAACTAAAACGTTCCTCATAAATCACTCTAACCACTGATGAAAACCGCATGAAAATCCGTTCAGTAGTTTTTGAGTTTATCCCAAACAAACTAACGCACGCGGTAGGGGACTTTGTTTTATACTATGTAATGATAATATAGCAACATACTAACAATTAGTGGAATAAATAGGCTTTTTTATTTATTTATTTATGGTGATAAAATCCAAAAGGAATTTATCCCAGCATAAGACTTGCAAGTACAAGCGTTGCAGCGCTGATTTTCTGACAAAACTTTTTTTATACACAAACAGACGGGCGAAATTTCAAACACACGGTTGAAAGTACATTACAATTTCAAACTAAAATATCAACTCATAGGTATATATATGTCTATTATAATATATAACCCAGAACTGTATACAAAAGATAGTCTATGTAGTAATGTATCACTTTCCAAAGACTGTGCAAAGATTACATTGATGAATCCAATTTGTTTAAGCTACATTTTCCTGCTTTTCTTTAGGACTTAAGGCGAACAGTAATGATAACATTACCGCTTTGAATACGAATAAGACGCAGATCCCGCGGGATACCAAAAACATTTTCGTATGAATTAAATCGCGGGCACCAGTTTGATTTTAATAGCTACACTATTGTAACACAATTTATATTGGTACAAATATAATAAATTGCTTGTAATAATAAACCAAAGTATTATCTAAATTAGTTTTGAATAATTATGATTTTATTTATAGCTAGCTGTGCCCGCGACTCCGTCCGCGTGGAGTCCAGTGTAAAAAAACAACGACTAATAAAATCATAAGGGGAGTTTTTGGCGGGATTTTGGTCTGTCATGTAGTGGATTTTATTCATAATCTTGTGTTACTTGACTCTATATTATGTAAAATTGGTGGTGTTTTATGTAATATAGTTTGTTTATTGTGCATAAGTGATGTGAATGGAAAATAATACCATGGACCATGAATTCTGAGATGCCACAAAAACTGCTTGGAGAGTTCTAACAAGATGGCCACCATCTTGTTAGTTCATTGAAATTATATCAAGAAATTTGTAATATCGATACTCACTTGACAATGGCAGTAATAGTCTACTAGAAGACTGGTTGCCAAAAACGGAATGGAAGAAGAACTTGTAATACTATTAACTACTCGACAATGGCAGTAATAATCAAAAAGATTGGTTGCCAAAAATAAAGTTAAAAAAAAATTATAAGGATGTATTAAGCCCATTTACTTATCTACTTTTCTCTCGTACTTAAGTCGCGTCGTCATTAAAATTACAATAAATTTTGATAGAATGAACCGATTTTAATATAATAAAGACTAAATGTTACTCGAGGTTATGCTTTATGATTTTCTTGGTGGCTTATGAGGTTTTATCGTAAACGCAGTACTTTGGCGGTGATGCGTGTTCAAACAATCAGATAGACAGACAGTCAGACATTTCTAATAATGATTGAAATGTATGTTATTACTTATTCCAAGACATCTGTAACCTGTATTTTCACGTAAATCGAAAAGGTACAGACACGTTAGATTTACATTCTTATTATATGTATAGAAGATCAGCTGGTATCTACCGCGACTATGAATATAGTTATGTTGTTTCATAGAAACTCCTTATTTTATTTGGGTTAATTGTTGATTGCCTTTTATTTTAAAAATTGCTACTTATTTCTTATAAACCATTTACGAATTTAAACTCGCCTCTTTTAAATTACATCATTACCACTTAGCCCATTTGAAAAAACATCATGACAGGCATCTAGTTTAAGTAAAAGTAAAAAGTAAAAACTCTCGAGAATCCTATACCTACCAGTAAAAGTTTTATTCAAATTTACTTAGCCGTTCCGAAGACTCGCCCGGAAAAACATAGACACAATTTCATTGTATGTATAGATAGTAATCTTTATCTATTTATCTATCTATACTTCTATACAAATTTTGTTTATTATCAGTCCTAACTAACATTATAAATGCATATGTCAGTTTGTTTGTTTGTTTGTAACGCTTTTACTCCTTTTGTACTGAATTGATGATCATAATATTTTGTAAACACGTTGTCAGGCGTACTGAAAACGAATATAAAGTATACAAAGAATAATTACTGTTTTCTCGGTAGAGGTCACATCTATTTAACATTCATTACATACATACATACATAACATCATATAACATTCATTTTTTAAATAATTGTTTATACAATTTGACATGTTGTCATCGTGACAAATTTTTTTTTTTTGATATTAATAAGTTTATTAATAATTTTATATTGACTAGGGACAATCTGTTCCTTCCTAAAAAATACAAACGTGAAGTAGCTACATTGATAGCTTATAATATTAATAGGTTAGATGACTCAGCAGTATCATGTAGTTTAGCTAATGATACTGCGAATATTTTTTTAAACCATTAGATAAGACAAAGGAGCAGTGTAACATCTCATTGTATCATCAGAATATTAATCGCTTCTCCGGCAAAGTATTAGATATAGACTTATTATTACATAGAGAGAGACTAGATATATTATGTTTCACTGAAACTTGGCTTAAACCGGATAAAATGTTATTTTATGTACCTTGTTTTACTGTAGCCAGTGTGTTTAATCGAACAATCACTGCCGGTGGTGGTTGTATTATATTATTAAAAAATAATCTAAAATTCAAAGACAGGAAAGATATATGTAGTCTCTCAACTGACTGTATTTGTGAAGTGGCCTGTACAGAGATGGATGAATTAATTATTTTATGTGTTTATAAACCGCCATCATCAAATTTTTCCCAATTTTTAAAAAAGATGGAGGAAATTTTAATAAGAATATCTAATGTTAATAAACGAGTTTTAGTTTGTGGTGACTTTAACATAGATATTTTGAGTATGTCGCCAGAGGTCACTATGTTCACATCATTATTTAGGTCATTTAACCTGGATCCTCTCTTTAATGAGCCAACTAGAATTACTTCTCATAGTGCATCTTGCATAGACAACATTTTCACTGACTTTGAGACCATTGGCGGTAGTATTATTACTGGGATACGGTCTGATCATAAAGGACTAATTGTTAAAATAAACTGTAAAAAACCTAGCACTGAGTATAAGAAAACAGCTAGACTAACATCCCAAACTAGATTAGATCGTTTAAATCACAATATTCTTCAAAGATTATCATCTAATAATTTTAGCAATCAAGATCCAAATGAGGATTATGACAGCTTGTTCAATATCATAAGGACGGAATTTAATAAACACTGCCCAAGAAAAGTTGTTAATGTAAAAAATATAAATAATTTTAGTGAATGGGCTACCATAGGAATTAAAAAAAGTAGAGATCGACTATACGATTTGTATTATAGGAGATCATTAACTAGCGATGAATCCTTTCATTCTTATGTCAGAAATTATTCTAAAATTTTTAAACGTGTTTGTGTAGCTGCCAAAGCAAAATTTTTAGGAAATAAAGTACTTGAGTCTAGTAATAAGACCAAGACTGTCTGGCATATTATAAATAAAGAATTAGGGAAAAATAAAATAAATGATAATACGCATAATCTAGATGTTGATGGAGTACTAATTTCAAACAGTTCAGAGGTAGTGACTGTTTTCCAAGATTATTTCACAAATATACCTCTACAGGTAACAAAAAATATTAATTCATCAGCCCATGGTGCCGTATCATTTTTAAAAAGTCTGAGGGCACCTGTAAAGTCAAAATTTAATTTTACATCTATTAGTGCAGGTGAAATAATAAGGACTTTTAAACTTTTAAATTTGAAACATACTGAAGACATATGGGGAATGTCGGTAATGGTAGTGCAGTCCTTAATTATCAATATTTCACCATATTTAGCTAACATATTTAATAAGTGTATAGCACAAGGAACCTTCCCCAATCTAATGAAAATAAGTAAAGTAGTTCCTTTATTTAAATCAGGCTGTAGAAATAGTCTTGGAAATTATAGACCAATTTCTGTACTTCCGTCGTTAAGCAAAATTTTTGAGAAGATTATGCTTAAGCAATTAGTAGGATATTTTAAAGCGCAAGAGATTCTGGATGATCGACAGTTTGGCTTCACAAAATCAAAATCGACTACTGACGCTGGTGCAACGCTTTTAAGTAATATATTACGGGCTTGGGAAGGATCGCAGGATGCAATTGGTGTGTTTTGTGATCTATCTAAGGCCTTTGACTGCGTTGACCATAGTACTCTCATTCTGAAATTAAAACATTACGGTGTTTGTGGAGTCTCTCTCGATCTTCTTGTCTCCTATTTAAAAGATCGCTGTCATAAAGTTAGTATAGACGGGGCAACGTCTGCGGGATCCTTGACTCAAATTGGCGTTCCACAGGGTTCCATTTTAGGGCCGTTTTTGTTTCTCGTATATATAAATGATCTGCCGCTAGTGGTTGATAACTGTGCAGATGTAGTTCTTTTCGCGGATGACACTTCGCTTATATTTCAGGTAAAAAGAATAGATTCCGAGTTTACGTATCTAAGCAGTATTTTAAATAAAATTTCCGATTGGTTCGCATTAAATAATTTATTGCTAAACGCAGCCAAAACAAAGTGCATAAGATTTACCTTACCTAATGTTCCACCAACTGATAGTAAAATCGAGATCCAAGGGAATCTAGTTGGCTTAGTTGACAATACTGTGTTCCTGGGTATCACACTTGATTCTAAATTACAATGGGGTCCTCATATAAAAAAATTGGCTGGAAGATTAAGTTCTGCTGCGTTCGCCATTCGAAAAATTCGCCAGCTAACAAATATTGCCACTGCTAGGTTGGTCTACTTCGCTTACTTCCATAGCTTAATGTCTTATGGCATTTTGTTGTGGGGGGCCGCAGCTGAGGTAGACACCATATTCCTACTACAAAAACGGGCAGTTCGAGCAATCTATGATTTGGGACCTCGTGAATCATTAAAGACTAAGTTTCAGGAATTCGGTATTTTAACTCTGCCCTCTCAATATATTCTTGAGAATTTGATGTACGTCCGGAAAAACTTAGGTAATCTAGATTTAGTAAAAGACCGACATAATATAAATACTAGAAACCATAACAAACTGGTCACTCCATGTTTCAGGCTTACTAAGACCAGTAACAGTTTTTTAGGTAATAGTGTTAGATTTTATAACAAAGTCCCAAAACACATTACCGATTTGCCGGATAGTAGGTTCAAGTGTTATGTCAAGCGGGTCTTAATACATAAAGGTTATTACAGGGTGGATCAGTATGTGAACGATAGCGACGTCTGGAAGTGACGCCTCTCTCTGTGCAACCACTAAAAACGAATGTAGCTTTATGTGTCTATTGGTGTGTTAATAAAAAAAAATATATGTTAGTTACTATGAAAAGATAAACCAGATCGAGTTTCTTGCCGGTTCTTCTCGATGACTGGGTTGTTTTCCGAACCGGTGGTAGTTTTGACGTTCATAAGTGCCTTCTCAGGGCCTAAATTGAATAAAGAGTATTTTGATTTTGATTTTGATTTTGATTTCGTATCTATATATATATCACATTAACGCGGGCGAAGCCGCGGGAGAAATTTAAGGAAATATATTAGACGTAAGTAGACGGATGCACAACTTTTAGTATGGTATCTATTTTGATTATTTACTCTCTAATAATCAAAGTGCATGTACAGACTCATAAACTAATCATTTTTCTAAATATAATTTCATTTCAGTTATACGGTTCAATGCGTTTTAATCATATTACTTTTAATATTTTCATCTATTTGAGTTGTCACGTGATGAACATATATCTATTTATGGTAGGAGGAAAAGGAAAAATGGTTAACAACATATTTACCTCAACAACATTAAACCACCTTGCGGTTGGCGTCTGCTATTTGAGGCCTTATTTATTTACGCTGGCAACGAAAAGAGCGTACATTCTCACATTAACTGTAGGTACCAATACGATCGGTTATATGTTTTAGACTTATTATTTTAATCTCGGTTACTGTTAGAAGTAATGTTTTAATTAGCGATGTCCATATTATTTTTAAAGGGTAATATAGTAATCAATAATAAACTCATTTTCAATTTTTAACTACAGTCTTTATTTTTATAGCTTATTAATTTAGTTTTTCATTGGTTATATGTACAAATGACAAAACAATTGTCATACTTCAACGTTTTTAATTACTTCATTACATAGTATAAAACAAAGTACCCTACCGCGTCTGTCTGTCTGTCTGTTCGCGATAAACTCAAAAACTACTGCACGGATTTTCATGCGGGTTTCACCAGTGGATAGAGGGATTCATGAGGAAGGTTTTGGTGTATAATTTTACAAGGATTTTTTTATAATCAGGGCGGGACAACGTCTGCCGGGCCGGCTAGTTAAAAATAATTGTGGCTAACTATTATTTTTTTTTTTTATATATCATAGGAGGCAAACGAACAGGCGGGTCACCTGATGTTATGTGATCACCGCCGTTCATAGACACTAGCAACACCAGTGGAGTCGCAAGTGCGTTCCCAGCCTGTGTTTAGGGAAAGGGGGAAGGGAGGAAGAAGGGAGGGGGGGGGAGCGGAAGTGGTCCACCGGCACTCTCACTGACCGAACGAAACGCAACAATGCAAGCACTGTTACTACAGAGCGGTGTTTCTGTTAGGCCGAGCGCGCACTAGTTGCGGTGCGAAATGAAAACCGCACCGGAAAAAAATTCGTAACAGATGGTCCGCGCACTACGGTAGAATTTCCGGATAGTCTAAGAGCCAGTGAATGCCAGACCTTCGTTATTTTATATTGATATTTATTATTTAAATTATTTTTTATTGTCTCTTGAGTAATAAGTTAATGGCATTAAAACTAAAATAATATGTAAAAACAGTATTCATTATTAACAGTAATAGTATTAACAGCATCTGTTTTATTTACTAACGTAAGCATTATGTATTTCTTACAATATATTAATACCGATTTAATAAGAATTATTATGGTATTAACAAATTTATAAATATTTATACTAATTATACTCACATACTTGTATCTATGTATACTGAAAACCTGTGATTCTATTGTTATTTTTCAAAATATCTTTGCCCATCGGTCTGTTTGTTAGCTATATATCTCAAAACCTGCTTGACCGCTAACTGATTAGCTATACAAATATAAAACTATAAGATTATTCCGAAATTACCTGTAAAAATAAGCAGAAAGAGTGTCAGATACATAAGTACAATTAAGAGGGGAAAATAATTAGTAGGTAATAATAACGCGTAAAGTAAAAATAATGTTGAATATGTATATTTGAAGTCTTTAAAAATCTTTAACGTTAAATATAACACGAATACGTTAAATATTGTCTTATTCACGTATCGGTTGTGGTAATTTAATAATATAAAAAATATCTCTTCGATAAACCTTATGCTAATCGGCTGAGTACCTTAAGCGTTCTCCTTAGTAGTCCGGTGAAGCTGTTAAGACCTTGCTAGGTCAATAGCGTAGTCAGTTCGAAAAAAAAAAAAGAAAAATAAGATACACCTTATGTATTTTTTTTCTTTTTATTTTAACGAGGCTTTAGTACATCCTTGATGGCTATGCCAGCCTCATACGGGTCACTCATTTGCGTTAATGTATCGTTAAACTTGATTTTCACTGTTAGAAACTAAGGAAATAAGTTTATAAAATACTGTGGCCACGTTACATACAAGATTTCATAATACAATATTCACCTGTTCAAAATTTCTGCAGGATTTTAAAAGCATTTTTAGCGTAATTCTAACCTTACGTATTTGTACTTATTTATTTGATATCTCGTTTGAATATACGATGGAAGGTTAAACCCGTCACTCCTTCGTGCCCTTCCCGATCCGAAGAGGGTCAAAGACTTATGTCTCGGTTAATTTATTAACATCCCTTTCCGTTTACCGGATTATTTAAGAGGATCCACTTTGACTAATTTAGTAATTTTTGAAATGATAATTGTGACTTTTATTGTTTTAATTTAAAATTAAATAAATCACTAACATATTATATACTTCTACGTCATTCAATTAAATTTATTCATATGGTATGATTCAAGTCATGAAGTTACGAATTTTGAGGGTTCCATTTTTAGTTAATCTGTTCTGATCAGCAATTGTTGATTAAACTTCCGCATACTAAAAAAAATGTAGGCCGCAATTAGTGAAAATTGATTATTTTTAAACGACCAACCGATCTAATCAGATGCCTGTTAAGAATTTATGAATAGTCTGTGTTTATGTTTAAGAAAGATTTATTCAAATTATTTCGGAAGGAATCTTATAAAAATATCGCATATGGTGATCCGTCCACAAATATATAGAAAGCTTTCATAAGAGGTTACGATGACCATGAAAAAGCCAATGTTTTTATATTGAAAGATGAAATTAGGAAAAAAGAGAAAATATGATATAAATATTACTTGTAGGTGTAATATAAAGGTATGAACAGGTGAAAGTACATAAAAATGACTTTTATTGTTAAGGTTAGTTCACGTAATATTCGAATTTCATTTATAGTCGAAACATAGCTGTGCCTCATTGCTATTAAAATAATGTAGGCGGTGTTTTTTTCCTGTAAACAAATTTTTTAAACAATTTCCTGTAAGGAAATCTAAAATGTCTGCTTAAATTCATTAGATAATATCGAAAGTGGAAAAATTAACTGATTAACATACAGACTGTTAATAGCACGTTAGATATAATTTTCGATTATGATAAAAATGCAGTTTTCAGTTATAATTAATTCTTTTGTCTTTCATCGGTTTCGATTCGCTATGATTTTAACAACAGAAAATTTCTACGCAGTTATTTAACTTTTAATCAATATTTGTTACTTGGTTTATCACTATGATTTAATCAAATATCAAATGTTTAGCCCAGCATTTCCCAAAGTATGGGTCGCGAGAGGATATTGCGTGGATTCTGAAAAATAGAATTATACGAATGCCCCAGCTGACGGACAGGTGACTACTGACCGACACAGTAAAAAGCAGGTGAAGAACTCATTAAGCATTATTAAGTAAACAAACAAGACTCGCACTCACAAATCATGTCTTACAAGCGAGCAACTAGGTGGCGATTTTAAAATCCCATACAAAGCGTAGTGAATATTAATGCGTTTGAATAGGTGCAAAACTCACACTAAGCACAAGAAAATACGTCACTGAAAATTAGTTTCAATAGCAAACAGTTTTTGACTCTCACTTGTTGACAACTACCCTTCTCTGTTGGATGAAGTCCTCCTTCTCTTTAATACTTCCATACATATGTGAGTCAGCATTTTCGAGTATAGTTAATATAATATTAAAACTAAATACCAATACAAGTTAGACATACCAACTCATTGTAATTAAAATTAACTAAAAGTGAAGTTGATGCTAAAGCTATAATGACAAAAAACAGGAAACAATGCATCCTTCACATTAAAAAGTAGCACTCCTTGTATTTATGTTTTAAAATTTTCTATTGAAACTCTATGTTTATCTTTCTTGTTTGAACATACCTTCATTCATACAGTTATGCCTCTTTTTTCATGAAAACTAAGAGGACAGTCCCCGTATTCGGAAGTTTTTGTTGGGTGTGGGGTACATACATGTATGTAGGTAGTTATTCTTATCACAATAAACCAGTCTGCTTCCATCTGTGTTGTTTTACCGTTGTTCCACTGGCGACGAGGCGAATTTACGTGTGTAATTAATAGTAAAGTGCATAAACTGTTCATAATATAATGCCTATTGGAAAATTAGAACCGTTCGACATGAAATCTCAACAGTGGCCCGCGTATATACGCCGAGTTAAGCAATATATTTTGCTTAACGAGGTCAAGAAAGAATTGTGTGTGCCGTTATTAATAACGGTAGTCGGGGATGCCATGTATTCCTTGATGTGCGATCTGTGTTCTCCAGTACTCCCGGAATCTAAGACGTTCGAAGAGTTGGTGCAGCTCGTGTCGGATCATTTAGAACCACAACGTTCCGAGATCGCGGAACGTCATGTGTTTCGTTTACGAAGACAAAAGGTCGATGAATCTTTGACAGAGTACTTACATAGCCTCAAACACCTCGCAACTACATGCAATTTTGGAATGAATTTAGAAGAGAATTTACGGGACCAATTTGTATCAGGATTAACGAACGAGGTTATGCGGTCACGAATCTTTGCAGAAAAAAACATTAAATATAAGGAAGCAGTGGATTTAGCTCTGGCACTAGAGGCAGCTGAGCGCCACGCCGAGCGGAGCGGCGCTACAGCGAGCGCGATCTCAGGAGCGGCGGTTACGGGTTGCGGCAGTGCGGCGGCGGGCGAAGGCCTGCATTACGCGGGTAGGGAGCGCAGGGGCGGCGGAGAGAGCGGCGCGAGCGTGCGTGCGGGGCCGAGCGGTGTGGCGGCCGCGCCTCGCGACGCAGCTCGGCCGGCTGAGCGCTGCTGGCGGTGCGGTAAGCTACATCGGGCGGATAGGTGCCGGTTCGCGCAATATAATTGTGATGTGTGTGGCGTGCGGGGCCATTTAAGAGTGATGTGTAAGAAAGGGCGGGGCCGTGCCCGCCAAAATTACCTGAGTGAAAGTGACGGCGACACGGAGGTTTTCGGGAACATACAGGTTGACGGTAAAGGAGATCGTCCTTATTTTATTCAGTTAAAAGTAGATAAACAACTTGTTAAATTTGAAATTGACACAGGAAGTAGGATTTCTACTATTAGTTTGGATTTCTATCGACAGAATTTTAGTAAGAAACGGTTAACACAAGATAATTTACAGTTACGTAGTTACATTGGTTCAAAAATAGAATCGCTGGGATATATTAAGGTGGATTTGGTACTGGGAAATGTATCAGTCACGGGTTGTAAGTTACATGTCATTCGGAACGGGGGACGACCGTTGTTGGGAAGAGAGTGGGTGCGCGTTCTCAATATAAGTAATATATCTATCGAGTTAAATGAGATTAGAGATCAAACGAGCGAACTATTAGTGAACCAACTAACCGCAGAGTTTCCGGAAGTATTTACAGATAAGTTAGGGACTTGTAAAAAAACTATTCAACTGCACATGAATGATAACAACCCGGTGTATGTGCGCGCGCGCACGGTGCCTCTGGCGCTTCGTAGTCGCGTCGTTTATTTTCTTCTTCATTTTTTTTTTATAATTCTTTCTTCTACTTTTATTGTTTTCCACATCGCATCTTATGATGGTTAATGCTGTAGTCAACTGTAATTAGTAACATAAATAATTTTAAGTTTTTTCCATGTATGTTTTTACCTTATTATTTTTATGTTACTGTTGTTGATTCTTATGATAAATAAATAAATAAATAAAATAAATAAAATGAGCTGGCGCGGCTCGAAAGAGAGGGCACTATCTATCGTGTCGAATCTTCCGAATACGGCACGCCTATAGTACCCGTGGTTAAAGAGTGTGGCGATATACGAATCTGTGGCGATTATAAAATAACTATTAACCCTAAACTTAGACGGGACCCCTATCCCTTGCCTAGAATAGAGGAATTATTCTCTGTTCTAAGTGGAGGGGAGGAATACTCCAAAATCGATCTAAAACATAGTTATCAACAATTAATGTTAACCGAGAGCTCACAACCGTATACTGCGATAACTACTCACGTCGGGACGTTCGTATATCGTCGTACTCCATTCGGTTTATCGTGTATCCCGGAGAAGTTTCAAAAGATTATGGAAGAGACCCTTCGGGGGATCCCCAATACGGTAGTCTTCCTCGATGACATATGTATAACGGGGCCGACTAGACAAGTGCATTTAAATAATTTACGTGCCGTATTAGAAAGATTACGTACTATGGGTTTTACAGTGAAATTAGACAAATGTAGTTTTTTGCAAAATTATGTTAGATATATTGGGTTTATTATTGATAAGAGGGGCCTCCATCCCGATCCAAAAAAATTAGAAGCAATTTCGGGCGTTCCGCGGCCAGAGGATATCACCCAGTTAAAAAGTTTTTTAGGAATGTTAAATTACTATGGTAAATTTATTCCAAATCTGAGCATTATATTACATCCTCTACATGCGCTCCTTAAGAAAGGAAAAAAGTGGAATTGGGATGAGCCATGTGAACGAGCGTTTATATCGGCAAAAAGCACACTATCTAGTGATAAGGTATTAGCACACTACGATTCATCGCGACCGTTAGTTTTAGCAGTAGACAGTAGCGCGTACGGGCTGGGCGCAGTACTGGCGCACGTTTATGCAGACGGTAGTGAGCGCCCTATTAGCTGTGTATCGAGGACGCTCAATCCCGCTGAAAAAAATTATAGCCAACTAGACAAAGAAGCTCTCGCTATATTCTTTGGCATAACAAAACACCACCAGTATTTGTATGGTCGCCGATTTATTTTACGCACTGATCACCAACCTCTTAGTTATATTTTCGGGCCGAAAGTTGGAATTCCACAAACTGCAGCTAGCCGCCTACAACGATGGGCCGCCCGGTTGGCCGCGTATGATTTTTCAGTAAAATTCGTTAAGTCAAGTGAGAACGGACCCGCGGACGCCCTATCCCGACTACCGCTACCGTATACGCGACAGCAAATAGAAACCGTTAGTTATGCCGATTTAGCCCAGGATACCTTACCAGTTGATTTTAAAGAGATCGGGATGGAAACCGAAAAAGATAAGCTTCTGAGTAAAATTAAGGGTTATGTAATGTTTGGTTGGCCATCGAAGACGTTTTGTGACGAGGAAAAACCGTACTTCATGCGCAAAGAAGATATTGTTCTCGAGTTAGGGTGTTTAATTTTTAAGTATAGGATAGTAATTCCTCCGGTTTTACGACGCAGAGTTTTAGAGGAGATTCATGAGGGGCACTTAGGTATAAATAAAATGAAAAATTTATCACGTAGTTATGTTTACTGGCCAGGCCTAGATATAGATATCGAGAAGATTTGTCAATCTTGTGAAGCATGTAAGACGGTGAGAGACGCAGCCCCACATGCAGCTCTGCACCCATGGGAGTTTCCTCTAAAACCCTGGCAACGTATTCACGCGGATTTTGCAGAATATCGGGGAATAAAATATTTTATCTTAATTGACGCGAATTCAAAGTGGATCGAAGCAATCGAAATGAAACGAACAGACGCAGAATCAACAATCTCTGTGTTAAGGTCCATTTTTGCGAGATTCGGGCTCCCGTCACAAATAGTCACCGATAACGGGCCTCCATTCCTGTCTATGGATTTTAAAATATATTGTAGAAAAAACTGTATAAAACATGTAACATCGGCACCGTATCATCCTCAAGGTAACGGGGCGGCAGAGAATGCGGTAAAAACAGTAAAGAAGGCAATGAAACGGGCGGTACAGGAAGGTGAAAATATATCTAAAGCCCTTAGTAAATTCTTATTTCAATATCGCAACGTGGAGCATGCAACGACCGGCGTCTCGCCGGCCGTAGCGCTCTTGGGTCACCGCCTACGCGGGCGCCTGGACGCGCTACGACCGGACGCGGCCGCCGTCGTACACACCGCTCAGCAACGTCAACAAAAAAATAAAGGAGGTCACGACCGAGACATTAAAATGGGTGACCCTGTACTCGCTAGGGATTACACGGATAGTAACAGTAAATGGGTCGAAGGGAAGGTTATACAGAAAACGGGACCGGTATCATATAAAGTCAGTATAGGCGACGGCTTACAGTGGCGTAGGCATCAGGACCAAGTAATTAAACTAAAACCCACAAATAGATATTCTCTGTCACGCCAAAATTTATCATTAGAAAATACTGAGAAATCATTAAACAAAGACAGCAGTGCCGATGAGACATGTGAAGAGGTAGCGGGGGAGGGGTCGGAGAAAGATCTTACAGAGAAACCCCCAAGTCCTGTATCGATGCAACGCTCTGTGCGTTCTCCGACGCCTCCACCGCAGGACGCTTCAGATCGCGCGATGCGCGCATATAATAGGAATAAATTACGCAAATAGATAAAAAAGTATGGATAAAACTTTGATGCGATCTTTGTTACTGTAATCTGTTGTATGCAATGTATGTATAAAGGTGTAATCTGTTAGCCTTCTAAGTTTTATTTTTAAGTACAAATGTATTGCAGTTATCGGAAATTTGATGGGGGAAATTGTGGGGTACATACATGTATGTAGGTAGTTATTCTTATCACAATAAACCAGTCTGCTTCCATCTGTGTTGTTTTACCGTTGTTCCAATTCATACAGTTATGCCTCTTTTTTCATGAAAACTAAGAGGACAGTCCCCGTATTCGGAAGTTTTTGTTGGGTGAGCGTAGTCCAATCAACTTTGGGTAGTACTGGTCTATACTAATATTACACAACTGAAGACTTTATTAATGCTAAAGCTATAATGACAAAAAACAGGAAACAATGCATCCTTCACATTAAAAAGTAGCACTCCTTGTATTTATGTTTTAAAATTTTCTATTGAAACTCTATCTTTTCTTATCTTTCTTGTTTGAACATACCTTCATTCATACAGTTATGCCTCTTTTTTCATGAAAACTAAGAGGACAGTCCCCGTATTCGGAAGTTTTTGTTGGGTGAGCGTAGTTCAATCAACTTTGGGTAGTACTGGTCTATACTAATATTACACAACTGAAGACTTTATTTTTACTTCTATCGTGTCTAGAACTATCAGTCAAATTTGATAAAACATTTCTGCATACGTTTATATAAAGGAAGTTTAGTTCAATTGCTTAATAAACCATAAATTAAGCACCGTCTCCTTTTTAATAAATATTATAAATTATTTATATAATAAATGAATAAAGCTAGGTCAATAGCGGAATCAGTTAAAAAAAAAAACATGTTTTCGCATGAATTAATCCTTTAGCGACAGAAGAAAGTAACTTTATAGTTTCAATGGTGTCACAAGTAAAGTCGAAAGGAGTGAATTATATAATTTAAATTAGCACATATCAAATGAGTACATTAGCATCTAATTTGTAAATTAATACATATCGAATTAGCACCATTTAATCCCCTTACGCAAAGCAAAGAGTTACGAAGATAATTTTAAGTATTTAATTTTTTGAAGACCTTCTTTCCTTGGTAATAAACATAAATGTTATGTGTTGTAGACAACTTATCCAGGTGATATTAGTTCAGATGGAATTCCGTTCGTTGATAAGATTAATTTATCGACAACCGATTACGCGAAGTCTACGCTTCGGTGGTATCACCGAAACACTGGTTTCTTTTACCTCTACAATCCATTACATTTTGTTATAATAATACTACTAGATCTGAAAACCTTGTATAGGGTAGACTGATAAATAACATAATGTTAATTATTACAGGCTTGATAACCAACTTTATAAAATACTAGCTTCTGCCCGCGAATTCGGCCTCATGGAATAGTTACTTTGGACTAACGTTAACATTCAGCGGAATCTGTTCTCTTTCTTAGCGTGATGATATATAGCCTATAATCTTCTTCGATAAATGAGCTATAAAACACTGAAAGAATGTTTCAAATCGGACCAGTAGCTCCTGAGATTACCTCCTATAACCTCACAAAATTTACCTCTTAATAATTTTAGTATAGATTAGTTGTGCTCGTAGGTAGCTCTGTATGGTATGGTTTTCTTATTATTTGTTGTAATAAATAGTTGTAAACGTTCATATAAAATTGTAATTAAAAAACAATGAGTATATGAGAGTACGAAACTACTAACTACCATTGTACGGATGTCCCAACTTCTTATCCATTGCTTGACAAAACATCAAACTTCTAAACCCAGCGCTTTAGTTTAGGCATTGCTGCCAAGCAGTTTTGAGAGTTTTTTGTAAAGTTTTTAGTCTGTATATAACTCCTTTATTATATGACCCAAGGTAACTATTTATCCAGGCAGTGACTGCATAAAATAAAAATGTAAAATAGCTCTTGTGAACTATTTAAAAGAGTGTGTATAAGAAATTCGTGAAACAAGTTGAAGTTTCGTATCTGAAATTGAGAACTGCAATGCAAAATACACCACCTGTGTACTTTATATGTAGACTGTAGAATACATCTAATTTAGCATTATTTTGCTCTATTGTTAAAGGAAATTTAAAAAAAAAGTGCCACTATGACCTATTTGAGATATTTTGGAATTTAGTATTATTTGATAATATATATATATATATATATATATATATATATATATATATATATATACTAGCGGGCCCAGCGGACGTCGACCAGCTTTGATATTCAAAAATAATAAAATTCAACTGCAGGGCCACCTACAGGGTCAAATTATAGGTATAAATACGTAATATATTGCAATAGTAGCGGCTCGGGCGGACGTTGTCCTGCCTTGACAATAAAAAAATCGTAAAAATCAACCGCAGCGCTACCTACCGGGTCTAGTTGTGAATCTAAACCATTCTCGGATCCACTCGAACACGCACAAAAAATTTCATCAAAATCGGTCCAGTCGTTTAGGAGGAGTTCAGTCACATACACACGCACACAAGAAATATATATATTAAGATAAATGATAGTGACCTGAGTGCGTGCATGACAAAAAAACTACTAGGTTGATTACGATCAATTTTTAACCGACTTCAAAAAAAGGAGGTTATCACTTCTACTGTATTTTTTTTTTTTTTTTATGTTTGTTACCTCATAACTTTGGACTGGGTGAACCGATTTTGATTATTCTTTTTTTATTTGAAAGCTGGTACTTCCCGTGTGGTCCCATTTTAATTTGGTCCAGTTCCGACAACGGCATCCAGTGCAAAACCGTATAAGTTTTAAATTTGCATTAAGTATGTACACGTCAAATAGACGAATAACTCAATATCACGCTAACCGATTTCGATGATTCATTTTTTATTGGAAAGGACGTACTTCAAGGGTAGTTTGATGAGAGTTTGGTTAGGTTCTGATTATGGGATCCGTGACAAAGTAAGAAAACTTTCAAGAAACGAGCCTACTCCTTTCTTAAGGGCCGGCAACGCATCTGTGTTTCCTCTCGTGTCGCAGGTGTCCATGGGCGGCCGTGATCACTTACCATCAGGTGACCCGTATGTTCGTTTGCCACCAATATTATAAAAAAAACTCTTCAATTCTTAGGAGCCTTTTGTGCTTATGTTCGTTGCTGTGTTGCAACATGACGCAAGCATTGTAATTACATTAATTACTTAAGGTGTATTATGTGTGAAGCGATGGTAGCCGAGTTGGTGGTAGAAACTATCGTGGATTATCGATAAGGTTGCGTTCGTACCAAACGTTACTTATTGTACAACCAATTGAAATCATATCGCATACCATACCGATAGATACCATACCGCAAAAATGCGCATATTTTAATATACTTCAGGCGGAACGGAGTTCGCGGGCACTACTAATAAAATATATTTATGTACACAAAAAATGGAAAAATAAAGTAAATTTTCAAAAAAAAGTATTAACCGACTTCAATATCAATCAAAAACCCATAAGGCACTAAAAAGCGGAAAATAAATAGTTTATCATGTTAACCAAATTAAATAAAACATATGAATATGTGTGCTACCTAGAGATGTATTGGAAGTCGGTGCCAACTGAAAATCGTATCATCTACATAGGTACAAAAAGTTTAAGTTCACTCTCGCGTCTCTGTAATACTTTTCTACCTGGAACAAATTTGAAATTTCGGTTGGCACCGACTTCCAATACATCTCTAGGTAGCACACATATTCATATGTTTTATTTAATTTGGTTAATTTGATAAACTATTTATTTTCCGCTTTTTAATGCCTTATGGGTTTTTGATTGATATTGAAGTCGGTTAATACTTTTTTTTGAAAATTTACTTTTTTTTAAGTCAATACTCCTTTAGACGCATTGAGTAATTTTGTGTTGAACTTGTGCAACCCAACCCATGTTTGAGTAATCAATAAACTGTATAAAAATGTATATAATTATTGTTCGGAGTGCCAATAGATGACAAAAACCAGGGTAATATTAATAATTTTAGTTTATAAGAAAAAAGTTTAAATAATTGAGACTACAATTGATTTAAAAATTCAAAAAAGAACACAGTTATTCCATTGTCTTAGTTTTAACTTCTGTCGACATTTCCTGAAAATTTTACTTCTTAGGTACATAGTCTTTATTTAAAAGAAAAAAAAATAGGAACAATTTACGCTTTTCTATAATCCAAGGTCCATCGATATTTTGTCAGCTCAGATAAATAGAAATATACACAAATTAAAGAATAACAAGATAACATCAATATATCAACAACATCATACATAATACAGATAAATAACATACATGTATGTAAAGATAACAATATATAAAAATAATCGGAAATGATTACTGATTGAATCAAAGAATTTCATTGAAAATTGAACAAACAACAAACGCAATAAAAGTTTTACGCGGTCAGGATGACTATGTAAAATTATTTTGCTAAGATACATGCAAGCATTGTTACATTCAATTTATGACGATTACGTAGAGGTTTTATGTAAAAACTAGCATATTATTATATCTTCTTTTTTTAACTTTATTTTTGGCAACCAATCTTTTAGATTATTACTGCCATTGTCGAGTAATTAATAGTATTACAAGTTCTTCTTCCATTCCATTTTTGGCAACCAGTCTTCTAGTAGACTATTACTGCCATTGTCAAGTGAGTATCGATATTACAAGTTTCTTGACATAATTTCAATAAACTAACAAGATGGTGGCCATCTTTTTTTTTAACTTTATTTTTGGCAACTAATCTTTTAGATTATTACTGCCATTGTCGAGTTGTTAATAGTATTACAAGTTTTTCTTCCATTCCATTTTTGGCAACCAGTCTTCTAGTAGACTATTACTGCCATTGTCAAGTGAGTATCGATATTACAAGTTTCTTGATATAATTTCAATGAACTAACAAGATGGTGGCCATCTTGTTAGAGCTTTCCATGGAGTTTTTTTGGCATCCCAGAATTCATGGTCCGTGGTATTATTTTCCATTCACTTCACTTATCCACAATAAACAAACTATATTACATAAAACACCACTAATTTTACACAATATAGAGTCAAGTAACACAAGATTATGAATAAAAAATAAAATCCATGACAGACCAAGATCCCGCCAAAAACTCTTATTATATCTTATACGCAATTACACGAGGGTTTGGAGCAATAATGCTAATCACTTATTTTTTTATTATGGAGCAACAGAAAGCAAACGAAAGTGATTGTATTGAAGCTCTAATTTTAATTATTGAAGTGAAACTTCTAATGTGACTTCCAACAAGGTTGCGTTAAACGTTTAACGCTACCATGGAGGGGGTATGAAAGCACTGTTGCGTTAAACGTTTAACGCTCCTGGGGAGGGGGAATAGAAAGAGACAGAGCGAGAAAAATAATCAAACATTTGGTATCTTACTTTAGTTATCATAATCCCATTATAAATGTTATAGATTTGGATATTTCTCCACTCGAAAATGATAATTAAAAGATGCGATCAATTGCGAATTGTAAGTAATGATAATAAAGTTTGTCTTAAAGAAACAATATGATTTCACTAAAAATCAATTTCTACCCCTTCCTATTTTCATTTCCACGTTACGAAGTTCCACTATTTCCGCGCGGAGGGACTCCACGCACTATTTTTTTTTTGCATAAATTAAGGCTCACTTTTAACGTGAATAATACTTTAAATTAACGACGTCTATTCATCTATTAAGAGAACTATAATTATCATCTTATAAATATTAAATTAAAAGCCTGTATGTATGAATATTCAGTATATTTTTTCATTTTGTGTACTTGCGTCTGTTAGTTACATATACATTATACCGCTTAGTTAATCACTGGTAGAACTAGTATACATTTAGAGTTTTATTATACAAACTGTAATGAACAGAAAACATCAGTCGTAACGAAAATTACGTTTAAGTTTTTAGTTAGAGACAATGTTGCTAGACGACACAACATTTGTACTAATTAGTAAAGCATTATTAATATACTAATTTTACCAAAAGCTGTCGCATAGCGAAGATAAGTTTTAATTACATTTGAGGAAAATGTAAATGCAAGGAATTTCACTTCTTGAAATAATCATAGCAGTCAGATCAGTATGAGCAAAAAGCCTTACTAGTATTTTAAAAACGAATGTGAGTTTGTTTGTTACGCTTTCATGCCTTAACTACTCAACCAATCATCGTGAAATTTTGCAGACGCATTGTCAGGGTTATAGAAAATGTCATAGGACACCTTTCATTAAAAAAGTATTGTTTAAATTTAAACGAACAGGCGGGTCACTTGATGGTAAGTGATCACCACCGTCCATAGACACTAGCAACACCAGGGGAGTCGCAAGTGCGTTACCACCCTATGTTTGGGGAGGGGTAGGAGTAAGGAAGGGAGGGGGGAGACGGGAGATGGGCCTCCGGCGCTCTCACTGACCGAACGCAACGCAACAATGCAAGCACTGTTACTTCACGTCGGTGTTCTGTGAGAGGTTGGTACTACCCCGGGCGAGCCGACTCATTCATGCTGAAACCAGTAATAGCTTTAACGTGGCTCTACCACCTACCTTAAATTAACGTGAGCGAAGCCGCGGGCAAAAGTTATTTTATTTTGAACATTAATATTAAATTCTGGTATTATTTATGATACTCTGTAGACAAATGACTCATCTCCTATGATGTAGCGACAAATGAAATAGTATAAGACAGGATGAAGTAGAATTAAGCCCTTAATAATTAAAAAAAAATAACATGGCTTAACTCCAGATTAGTTTAATGCTAATGAAGATCCTTTTGGTTCACTTAATATGTTAGAAACTAAAACCTCCAGACATAAACTTTATAAAATAGAATACAAAGACTTCGTTTCGGGTACAAGTTTCCGTATACTATGATTAAAACCTGCCTAATAATATAAAAAGATGTTCTCTTCATTCATTTATCAATACTATAATATTATAAAGAGGTAAAGTTTGTGAACTTGTGACGTTGTGAGCTTGTGATGTTGTAGGAGGTAATCTCAGGAACTAATGGTCCCATTTGAAAAATTATTTCAGTGTTATATAGGTCATTGTTTCAAAATCGAGTTTTTTTCCCTCTCGAGAGCTTCCGCTGCGTGTTAGCGTTCGCCCAAAGTAATTATTCCACGCGAACGTAGTCGCGGGCAGAGGCTAGTTCATTATATTCCCGCTTCTAAACCAGGGTAGGCTCATTCTACTTGTTTCTCAATACATCCAATTATTCTCATATCTTTCTTATGTAAAATTTTATGAAATTAAGTTCAATAATTGTTTGTTCTTAAGTTGTAACTTTACTGAGGTATTTGTATATACAAAAATGTATGTCATATAGATGACATAATCGAACACGCGACTAAGCCTTCAATAATTATTTATAAAAAAACTACTCATGTACCGTGGTTCACTTATTTTATATTTAGATAGGTATAAGTAGGCACACTTTCGGCCTACTGCGCCATCGCCACCGCTCTGTTGTCAGCAGTCATCGCTCTTTTTTATAGATTGTAGATTTTAGCATTGGACCACAATCTCGCCTGGCGCTTAATAAAAATGTTGTTTAAAATGTTGACCATGCTAACTCTAAATAGAGACTGGCTCTCAAGTGCAACTGTCGGGAGATACTTATAGGTGCTTGGCGAAAGATTTTGGAAATTCCTCCAAAAATGGGATCCCCGAGGCAAAATATATTCTTTGAAAAAGAATTGCTGTTTCTATCACTAGCGCATATAAAAACGTTGAAGGTTAGTAACGATTAATATATTTTTTGCAAATTAAAGATGAAAAATTGGTAACGAATATACTAACAACTATCATAGACAACTGAATTATAAATTTGATTACAAAAATAGTTCAATGTATTATGACAAACACTATAGAATTGTTATTAAAATTTGACGAAAACGGTTGCACACGAAATGATTTTGTTACTAAAGAAACAAAATTCTATCTTATCAGAGGTTAATGATACATATTAGACTATAAAAGCGTGGTGTTTACGAACGTTCCGTATTATTTCAAGCTAGACAACCAAGAATAGCATCAGGGAATAAAAATGTTGTTGTTTTATGTTACTTTGGTACTGTTATTTCTTATATATTACATAACAACGCGTAAATTTAACTATTGGAGGAAGAAAAATATTCCTGGACCTGCAGCATGGCCAATTCTTGGTAATTACGGTAATACTATTCTTCAGAGGAAATACATTGGTGAAAATGTTCAAGACATATGCAAACAGTTTCCTGATGCACCACTCATCGGAGCCTTCTTCGGTCCGGAACCTGTATTAATACCACAGGATCCTGAGTTTATAAAACTTATCATGTCTAAGGATTTCTACTACTTCAATGGCAGGGAAATATCTGCACACGCTAATAGGGAACCTGGTTTGTATAGTTTGTTTTCAGCATATGGAGATGATTGGAAAGTGTTGAGACAAAATATGACTCCATTATTCACCTTAGCAAAAATGAGGAAAATGTTTAATTTCATAGAAAAATGCTCTCACACATTTGAAAATTTGTTGGATAAAGACATATCTAATTGTAATAATGTTGATGTAAGAGAGTTAATGCAAAGGTTTACTATACAGTGTATTGGAGCATGCGTCTTTGGAGTGGATACAAACACACTCGAAAATAATAATAATAACCCATTCAAGAATGCTGGAAATGATGTAGCTGAATTCTCAAAACTAGTAGCATTCAAAGCTAATATGAGATCTATTTGGCCTTCAGTTTTTTATGGATTAGGGTTTTCAGTATTGACGAAAGAGCTAAACACATTTAAGGATATCCTATTAGCCGTTTTTAAGCAAAGGGGCTACAAAAAGACTAATAATGGAGATTTCATAGATTTGATTCTCAGTTGGAAGGAAAATGAAATACTCACTGGAGATAGTATGAAGAACAAGTACTCTGATAAACCAATAAAAGCAACACTAACTATTGATGACAATATACTTCTGTCACAGGCTGTGATATTTTTTTCCGCTGGGTTTGAAACATCTGCTATATCATCAGCTTACACGCTATATGAGTTGGCAAAGAATGAAAACGCTTTAAATAAAGTATATGAAGAAGTCGATGCTTACTTAATTAAATACAATAATAAAATCAATTATGATTGCACTTCTGAATTGCCCTACTTGGATGCCTGCTTGAACGAAGCTATGCGTCTGTATCCAGTTCTCGGTGTTATTACACGAGAAGTGATGGAAAATTATACATTTCCCAATGGAGTTACACTAGAAAAGGGCCTGCCAATTCATGTGCCAGTTTATCATTTACATCATAATTCAGATCACTTTCCAAACCCAGAGGAGTTTCGCCCAGAAAGGTTTTATAGTGAAAGTAAAAACAATATCAAATCGCATACATACATGCCTTTTGGAGAGGGACCTCGTGTTTGTATTGGTAAGTTTTTTTCTTAAAAATAATTATAATAGTTCTTTATGATATTTTAACAATACTATTCTAATTGTAGGTATAATTTGCGAATTATAATACATTATATTTATTTGAAGTAATTTGTATATGTTATGTTCTGTGCATTCTATATATCGCGTGATATGTTGAATATTACGTGTATAATTCTTTCCAATTACTGTATTTACTAAAATAATTTACACTGGGATTCCTATAAAAAATGCTATTATACTTTTTTGTACGTATTTTCGTCATCATTATTATATCATTATGAGCAGCTCATTTATAACTATTTACAATTATTTTGTCACAGGTATGAGATTCGCGAAAATGCAGTCGCTGGCCGGATTGATTACGGTTCTAAAAAAGTACAAAGTGGAACTCACCGAGGAAACTCCTCGTACATTTACATTTAAACCTGAATCATTTGTATTGACCCCAACCACTAAAATTGATTTGAAGTTTATAGAACGAAAAGGATTTGAAAAAAGGATTTATTACCGTTAATAATTAAAAACAGAAAAAATATTTTACAATCAGGTAAACCTCAATTTATTTTTTAACTTCATTTTATACATATGCTAGATTTAGATATACTCCGATTGTATTAAATAAATTATATTTCGTATGCACTTCGAAATTTTAATTTATAATGAAAAAAACCTTTCCTCTCCGGCAGTGCCGGTAATGAAAAGTGTTCAAGAAAGTCAATCATTACAGTAGAGTCAATAGAACAATGAATGTTAGTAGGACTAGTATCTATTTATTTATTTTTTATAAAAACTTCACAGCACAATCATGGTATTCTAAAAACATATGAATATAACTACAAAGTGCCAAGTAATGCATTTAATATTTCGTATAATAAAACATTAAGTGTATGAATTTATTTACAATATTGTGTAATATTACTTTGTTCCCGACATCGATCATAGAAGTCACGTTGGATACCATCAACATGGACATTTCAGAAGGAACTACGTTCTTTTGTATTTTTCACTTTTAAACTTTTAGTCACAGTCTTACTTGATGTAAAAATATCATTCGACCAATGATTTTAACATGCTAACCTGGAACCTGGACAATCTTTTATAACCAGTATATGGCGACAGATTGTTAACAGATAATAGCTAACCAGGTACCTATAAATCTATACTAATTAAGCTGGAGGGTTTGTTTCTTTAGTTGAACGCGCTAATCTCAAGAACTACCTGGTCCGGTTTGAAAAATTATTTCAGTGTTAGATAACTCATTTATCGAGGAAGACTATAGACTATATACCATCACGTTAAGGCCAGTAGGAGCGGAGCACCAATGAAGAATGTTTTAAAATCGAGGTTTTTTCCTTTGGAGAGCTTTCGTTGCGTGTTAGCGTTAGCTATACCACGCGGGCGAAGTCGCGGGATCAGCTAGTAATAGGATATGTGCTCCGGAACTACGATTAGATTAAGTTTGTTTCTTGAAAAGATTACGTTAATTAATAGATTCGGGCTTACGCACAGTGTTGCATAGCTAATCATGTTATCATTGAAGTATCATCGCGTCGTTTAACATGACTCTCGTAAAAGTTATTTTGCTAATTGCTATAGCTGTTATTCAACTCGTAGGTTGTAAGGTTAAACAATTAGCTCGACCGTTTAACTCAATGCCAAGGTTAACCGCCTTGTTTTGTAAAAAAACAGTCGAGACAGTCATAACGACTGTCGACAGAAGTGAAAACTTAAAACAATGAAATAACTGTGTTTTTTTTTTATTTAAATCAATTATGATCTGAATTATTTCAATTTCACAGGTAATTTATAAATTGATATTATTTTTTTAACTTTATTTTTGGCAACCAATCTTTTAGATTATTACTGCCATTGTCGAGTAATTAATGGTATTACAAGTTCTTCTTCCATTCCATTTTTGGCAATCAGTCTTCTAGTAGACTATTACTGCCATTGTCAAGTGAGTATCGACATTACAGGTTTTTTGATATAATTTCAATGAACTAACAAGATGGTGGCCACCTTGTTAGAACTTTCCTGGGAAGTTTTTGTGGCATCTCAGAATTCATGGTCCGTGGTATTATTTTTCATTCACTTCACTTATGCACAATAAACAAACTATATTACATAAAACACCACCAATTTTACACAACATAGAGTCAAGTTACACAAGATTATGAATAAAATATAAAATCCACTACATGACAGATCAAAATCCCGCCAAAAACTAAATTGATATTATTATCAACAATACTTATTCTTTTTGTATTTCGAATCATTTAATTATAGTTTATGGTAACTGAAACAAGAAGGTAATATGTTTGACTGGAATTTATCAAAGTATCGTGTAAAAATTGCATCGATCGTCGTTTTATATTTAATTTACTTGCTTATTACTTAATTTTCGATCATTAAGTTAAAACAATGGATAACTGTGTCCTTTTTTTAAATTTTTAAATCAATTAGAGTATCAATTACTTAAATTTAATAATTTTTAAAATGAAATTACATACATTAATACATTTTTATGCAGTTTATTAGTTAATCAAACATGTGATAACCTGCACAAGATCACTACAAAATAACAATATTTACACCTTGTATTCGTTTTTACATAGGTTATAATTAACTTTATTTTCATTATTATCACTATTACCATCGTTATTTTTAACAATGCTTAGACCATTTGTACTTACAATGAATTCATTATATTATTATTTATCTATCTATACTATCTTATCTTCTATTATCACAATAAAACTGTAACAAGGCCAAATCTCTACATTAAATATTTTTTGAAAATTATAATCAGGGTAGACTTTGTTATCGATATAGAAGCCAAAAATAATCCTTTTACAATTTTTGTCTGTCTGTCTGTCCGACCTTGTGACATATCACTCTGAAAATACTGAACCAAACTTGACACAGTGATAACTAATATTACAATTGTAATCCTAAATGAGGATACTTTTTGTCCCATAAAACGCAAGGGATTCTCCAGAATAACGGACGAAAGTCAAAAATTTTTGGTTAGTGAAGAAGTTCTTGACGGACTTTGGTAAATTTTCTTTGTGCTATATATAGCAGACGGATTAGCTAAAATTTTAAGCTGTATTGAAACGAAGTTTCTTATTGCGTGTTTCACGTTTTGATTGGATGGGAGCTAGACCAAAAAAGTGTAAGAAGACTTTTTTGCGACACCTTAGTAAAAGAACCAGCAACGTTAGAAGAACAAAAATTTTAGAAAAGCTGGTTTTTTAATATATCATTCTTTGTGCTCTTCCAAACAAGGTTCAGGATACCTGGTTGTCGTTGTTTTTATTAATGAGCATCACACTTTTACAGGTAAAAATATTGATTTTTAAATTTTAAATAAAATAATTTTAAGAAACTTTTTTTTCAGTAAAATTTTATTTTTAAACGTTATTAAAAACATGAATTTATAACTGTCAGACAATTATGTTATTGAAAATAATGTGCCCGATGATATTCTTTATAAATAAAAATAATTCAATTCAACCCATTTCGACGAAGCCGCGGGCAGAAGTTAGTTTTGTATATATCTATAAATCTATGTATATCGTTAATGAGTCTAGTATTAAAGTTTAGTAGTTATAGTTTGACCTATATAATGAATTAAGAATGATTTAAGAAACGTTTTAATTATATTTGATTATGTTAATATCATGTATAAACAATACAAAAACAATTAGTTTTAATTTTTATAGTACGACGAGATTAATTTGATTATGCTTGTTAGTTACTGTGTGTTTTATTTGTGATGTTAAATAGACGAACTTGACTCATAAGCTACAAATTTTCATGGGTTCTATTGTTCCTTGATATTTTAAAATAATTTAAAGAATTCCTTAACTGTAACTGGATATCATTTGTATTTCCTTAAATTTCATATATTTCATAATTATCATTGTTTGTGTACTGAATATCAAGGGACAGCATTGAAAAGCGTTTGTGTCGAGTCCATTTCTCAATCGGAAAGCAAGTTAAACTATAAAGGTAATTTAAATATACATTAATAAGACAAAAAAAAACTCGAAAGAAAGTCTATTTTTTAAATAAGATAATATGAAATAATATATAAATAAAATAGTAGTAAAATAATACACTACAGTTCAGACAAAGAACAGTGGCGACTCCTAAGTATAAAGATTCTTTAACGTCCCTTTTAGTGCCATAAGTGTTTAAAGAGAGCGATCAGATAACAGGATACCTAAATGTACAGTGGATGATATCAATAGGCGACGCGTAGAAGTAAGTCACTATGGCACGGATGACCTCAAGTCGGGGTTCGGGAAGGCCTGGAGCGGTGTCCAGGTGTCAGCACTGGAGGGAGGTGGCCTAATCTAGCGGACGCGAGTTCGGTTTCCGGACAGGGCGTTTAGATAGACGCCGGTGCCTCCTGAAGCGCTGTCACAGAGGCGACCCAGGGGGAGAGGGTTTTGGCGGTGTCCCTTGACATCGCCAACGCCTTAACAGCTGCGACGGGGTTATACGGGAGGCGCTCCGCTATTTCGGAGTGCCTCCGTTTGGGCGGCTGTTGGAGGCGACCTGAAGATAGGGAGTTCGCCTATGAGGACGGCGACGGGCGGATGATCCGGGAGGGGAGGGAGAGAGGGGCAGGGGTCGGCATTGGGGACTCCTGTGGAACTTGGGCTACGACTGGGTGCTCCGCGGCGCGCTCCCATATGGAGCGCGCCTTATCTGTTACGCGGACGACACCTAGTGAGCGGGGGGGGGGGGGGTCGATTGGAGGAACTGGTGCGCCTGACCACGATGGCCACAACCCTCGTGGTCAGGCGCATAAGGAGGTTGGGCCTAGGGTGGCCCTCGAGAAGACCGAATCCCTCTTTTCCACGGGCCTCGGCGATGGCCACCACCTGGGGCTAATATGGAGAGGGCGCCCGGATGGGGTGGGGACCAGATGAAGTACCTGGGCCCGCCCTGGACGGGCGCTGGCGGTTCGAGCCCCATTTTGCGGGGCTCGGACCGCGAATTGTTGGGGCGGCGGCGGCACTCGGCCGGCTGCTTCCCAACATATGAGGACCGAGTGCTGGTTGTCGCCGACTCTATATGGGAGTCGTGTGGGCGATGGCCGCCTACGGGGCACCAGTGTGGGCCGACGCCTGGTGCCGAAATGTGCGGCGCTACGAAAGCGCAGGACGGTGGACTGAGGGCGGTCGGGCGCGCACGATATAGTACACGGCGGCGAGAAAAGTAGTGGAGAGCGGTTAGGGAAATTGAAGTCAAGAGGCGGGAGCTCAGGGGAGTGGCGGTTGAGAGGTGGATGCAGGACCTGGTGGACGCGCGCTATGGGCGTTATACAGTGGACGCTGTCCGCCAGGTCCTGCGGGAGTGGATGGGACGAGAGTGGGGCTCCCTGACGTTCCGAATGGTGCAGGTACTCACCGGGCACGGGAGGAGGCGGCGTTTTGCCCGACTCCTCCCGCCACCGTAGCCGGACCTGAGGGGATGGGCCGGGCCCATCTCCTCATTGTACAGGTTCGGCGGGCGAGGGGGGGCAGCCGGTGTGTACCCGGTTGCCTCTCTATAGGCAGGAGCCCGGCGGTCATCTTCCGCCGGGCGGACCGTTGGGGCGGCTCTCCGAGGGGAGAAGCATAGATCGATCCCTTGCCGCCTCAACAATACGGTCGGTCGGTACACCGTGGGGTTTTAGTTTGTGCGAGTCGGACATAACCCACTCTCTCCCCCGAGAGGGTGGGTATCCATAAGGGATTTCTCCACGTTAAAAAAAAAAAAAGGGGTTCTGTCGAGTAAGAATGCTTTACCACTCTGCTGATGCATATTTCTCTATCTCGCTTGTTGTTTCTAAAATACGGTGTACTGTGTGCGGGTAATACCATAGAGTAACACACCTGCGCGTAGTTAAAATGTAGCTCTCGTTAAACTTCTTGGTGTATGATGTCAATGCTTCATCATATGCCTCTGTTCATATTAATAATACCTTTAGTACTTATAACATTATCAATATCATATACAGTTATTCTTACTGTTAAAACTAATATTAATATAATTTCTTGTAAATATTATTTATGTATATATGTCCAGGAATAAAACTAAAGTGTCTATTGTTTGTTCGGTTCACCCGATCTTGAAAAAACTTTTCCAAGCTGAAGTAAGTTAAGTAGCGATAGAATTTAATTAAAATAACTTAAAATCGGTAAAATAAAGGTAGTTATGATAACATCATAGTTATAAAAATAAAAGAGACCCCATAGTTCCTAGACCTTCCTCCCCATATACCTAGAGAAAACACATATTTCTCATGAATCACAAAACAATCATTTTTATGACAAAGAAGTCGCAGTATTAGCTGGGTGAAATAGATAAATAATGCCGTTTTAAAGTCAGTCAATTGGTTATAGTCTGAATTTATTCTACATTGTCTGAGAAACATTAATTATCTAATCATTACTTATATAATTTTACCTAATACTCATGTGCATTTAACGTAGTATCTCCATTTCAACAGAGTTGTACAGAGAATAAAAGTTATTAAGGTTGCGTGTGGCAATAAAAAATTAGTAATATTTTATTCCCGAGCATCCAGTGGTTGCCTTTCCCCCAACAATGTTTAATGATTCACTTTTAAGGAGACTGTAAAAATATGTTCGTAATAATGCCTTTGGATTCGGATTTTTGTGTGTATAAAGTAGTAGATAAAGAGTTGTTCTATTTAAACTCATAAAGACAATACATACACTACATACCTTATTTGTATATTTATATATATATCTTATGTCAAAAAACATTTGCGTATACAGATCTCAGAGCCATATATGATAATGTAACTAAATATTGAACGAAAAGCAACAAAGAATATTTTACACCTGTAAATATTTTTGTAGAAAAGAATATATTCTATATTCTGATTCTGTTCAGCTATTTTTCTCGAGGTAGTGTTACATCTACTAGAATTAAAGGCACATTAAAAATGTTAAAAGTATCGTTACAGATGCTAAAATTGATGATAGGTATTGTCTGTGAGTCTTTATATAGAATTAACATCGCCTCTTTATTATTGTCTATGCTTATTGAATTGTTTTTCGATTTTATCTGAGTACGTTAAAATGATCACACATACAAATGATCCACAAACAACGGCGACCATCGTAAAATCTACAATCCCTCGCCAATTGTCGTTGTCATATTTGCCTGCAAACTTCATAATATAACACTGGCAAATCCCAGATTGTGACAAATAGATAAGAATCATTGTGACACATAGATCTTCTGTCATTCTGTTTGAATATCACACATACATCGGGAGGTTTTGGCGGGATTTTGGTCTGTCATTAGTGTATTTTATATTTTATTCACAATCTTGTGTTATTTTTATTTCTTTTAAAAGTCAAGATAAAATATTGACATTGAGATGTCATTTTATTTGCATTTATATTTCTATTATAGTTTACATATTTTATATTATTGTAATGGTTTTTTGTATCTAATTTTATATGAATACCCCGAAAAATACCAACTTTATTAATTTAAATCAATATACACCGGTTTACGTGATACGAAATCCTGAAGCCGCGCAGGCGAATTCTTTTATGACAGACACAAACGTTGAACAAAAACCAGTGCGTAATTAACCTGAAAATTTTATACGAAAGCAGTGGCATAATAGAATGCGTAGTTGGAAGTACTGAGAAAACTCTGAAACCACGAATTCTGAAAATAAAAAACAAAAATTCAGTCCTCAGAAATAGTCTAAAGTTGGCTAGTTTTCTTTTACATAAAAATGACAATATAGCAAGCATACCATATATCCTGAAGAACTTCGTGTTTGACCGGAACAGTAGTGCCGCACTATTGTAAAGTTAAAGGATCCTATCAGAAGTATATAATAATTATTATAAATACAGTGGTACAACAAAATAATCCCAAGGAGGGTTGATGTCAGGCAGGCGGCCGATCGTAAAAATTAAGCCAAATCATATACCACAACATGACAAAATTGTTGTACCGATCCTACTTATGTGGGATAAGGGTTAGAAGAAGAAAAAGAAACTTGTGTTATTTGACTCTATATTTTGTAAAATTGGTGGTGTTTTACATAATACAGGTCGGTTATTGTGCATAAGTGAAGTGATTGGGAAATAATGCCACGGACCATGAATTCTGAGATTCCACAAAAACTCCCTGGAAAGTTCTAACAAGAGAGCCACCATTTGGAGATGGAACATTTAAATTATTCACCACTTATTGTGTAAAATATGTTGTAATCTCCAGTGAAACAAAACATTGACACTTGCAAGTGCTTCTGATCTAAAACAATAAAAAGAAGAGGACATACATCGGATGATTCCAGAACATGGCGCACCTAATCGAGATACTATTGCATATGTACACTTGATGTATGGCAGTTGCGATCCAGTCTGATACGATTGTCGTATCGTTTTACCCAGACGTAATACATGCACATGCGTGCATACACACGTTCTTATTTAATCACCGAAAGGTTATCATGAATAGTAATTATGATTATGATTAGGAAATAGTAAAAAGTATAATTAATTAAGTAGATTTTGATTACCAAATTAAGGAGAACATTATTAACTTTATATACATCTACGACATTGAATTTTAAATATGTATTCATATGGTTCGACTCAAGTCTAGAAGGTACGAACTTTGAGGTTTCTGTTTTCAGTTAATTCAAGGATTGTTGATTGAACTTCCGCATACTAATAAAAAATGTAGGTTGCAATTAGTGAAAATTGATTATTTTTAAACGGGCATCCGATTTAGTCAGAATGTCAGTTAGGAATTTATTAATAGTTTACGTTTATTAATACAAAAAGATTTAAGTATTTAAATTATCTTCGAAGGAATCTTATGGAAATCTCCCAAATTCTGATCCGTCCACAAATATGTTGAAGGCTTTCATAACAGGTTAAGATGACCATGAAAATGTTTTTTTATTGGAAGGTTAAAGTTACGAAAAAAGAGAAAGTATAAGAAAATGTCAGTTAATAGTTTATTAAAGGTGGTAGAGCCACGCTGTAGCTATTAGGTACTAGTTTCAGCATGAATGGGTCGGCTCGCTCGGGGTAGTACCACCCTCTCACAGAACACCGACGTGAAGTAACAGTGCTTGCATTGTTGCGTTTCGTCCGGTCAGAGAGAGCGCCGGAGGCCCACCTCCTTTCCCCCTTTCCCTTCCCCTAACCCTCCCCCGTGCACAGGCTGGCAACGCACTTGCGACTCCTCTGGTGTTGCTAGTGTCTATGGATGGTGGTGATCACTTAACATCAGGTGACCCACCTGTTCGTTTGCCTCCTTTTGACATTCATTAATAATCTGTGTTTACTTATATTATGGGATTAATTAAGATTACCTTCGTAAATATTGGAGTCTTATAAAATCTCGCAAATGATGATCCAACTAAAAATGTAAAGAAGGCTGTCTCGAATGATCACAGTCACCACGAAAGAACGCCCATACTTTTACATTATAAAGTATAAGTAACGCAAAAGGAAAGAGCGAGTTAATGCTATTGTTCGTTAGCACAACAATTATGAACAAATGAAACATAAAATTACTTTTAATGTTAGGTTTTAAGGTCGGTGCACATAACGTTCAGTTACATTTAATTTATAGTCGAAATACTGCTGTGCCTCATAGCAACTGGTATAATTTCCTACTAATAAATACTCTCCAATAAATACTATTCACAAAAACCTATAAGAAAAATTAATACCTGTGTTTATATTCAATAGAAGGTAGCGAAGAGGCTAATTCTAAACGTACAAAGATTGTTAATGCTTTGTTAATCGGTTAGCTTTTTCATCGCCGATATAATTGTTTTTATATATTCCATAGGTTTAAGCGTTTGATCACGGCCTGATATTAAATTATAAGCGTCGATGGTGGCTGGTTTTAAGTGCAGTTTCCTGAACATACCTGTAAGTACTCGGCGAGAGATTTTCAATTTGAGGGTGGTAGCTAGCCATAGGGGCTTAATAAAATACAATATATGAATTATTAGGTATATAATAAAATAAATTATTATTACTTAAAATATTGTGTATTCAACTATTTATACATAGTACACATACATACTGCCGGTTAAATTTGTTTTTGTTTGCAATTTGTGATCCATTTATCGAGGAAGGTTACAGGCTATCAAGCAATACACTACGATTCTTGGGTTTAGAGCGGTTATCGTGAAGAAATCTTTACGAAAGTAACCTAAACGAGAATGAAGTAAAGTTGGCATTTAATTATCCTTAAGTCATCTCGATGTTATATATCTTAATATATATATTTCTTGTGTGCGTGTGTATGTGACTGAACTCCTCCTAAACGACTGGACCGATTTTGATGAAATTTTTTGTGTGTGTTCGTGGAGATTCGAGAATGGTTTAGATTCACAATTGGACCCGGCAGGTGGCGCTGCGATCAACTTTTAGGATTTTTTTTTGTTTTCAAGGCAGGACAACGTCCGCCCGGTCCGCTAGTATTGCAATATATTACGTATTTATACCTAAATTTGTGTTCTGTGCAATTTACATCCTGAACGGTCAAAAAGTTTGGAGAAGGCTAGAATGCTTTTTATTAATTTAATTAACGTTACACGGTACGAATAGGTAGTATCCAGGGCTAAATAACTATTTTTATTCTAATGTACTCATTGAGTACAACGCTGTAAATATTCTCATTACGCCAAGCCTACTTTGGCAAAAATAAATAATATTTCGTATTATTGCACCGATAAGAATGATGTTTAAAAAACAAAATACTTCAAGAGTTATTGTAAGGTTGGACACGTGTTCAAACACAACATGATACTAAATAACGCAGAGGTACTCACATACGTAGTAGGTAGAATAAGGAAGTCCCATGAGAGCTCTATCCTGCACACCGCGCGTTCTAACTGCGATGTTATATCGATACAGTTGGGAAAGTATACTCAAGAGAATAGTAAGTGTTTTAAACAGAAAAGGAAAACAAGTATTTGACTGTTTGTAACTGACCTTAGTGAGGTTTATTTTTATAATTTTCTCTGTTGAATACGTATGATGGGCTGTAGAATAAAGTAAATAAATAATTCACATTCGTTAAATGCGAATAATATAATATTAAGGAATGACCAATAGTCAATAAGCCAGCCAGAAGTCTGTAGCAGTACGGCGAAAATGTATAAAGCCAAATATAGAGTTTGTAAAATAGAAAACGTAGTAATACCTAGTTTTGGTGGTATTTCGACAATAGAAAACTGATGACTATAGAAATGACTATTATAGATCACTATAGAAAAATAGTTACCAGAAGGATTACCCAGATGCACGAATTTTTTTTATAATTGAGAAAATTTTGTTATTATATTTTAAAATGTTTCAGTATTTGGAGGCATACAAATTCAATTCAAAAAATATTTGAATTAGACGTCTCGCGGACCCAGTTCAGCCCCCTCTAAATTCGTCACTGATACTTTAATCAAATTTACCAAAGGACTTTTCGAGTTTTTTTTTTAACTACAATAAGTGTTTTCAAACGCCTTTTACCTTGGATATCAAACAAAATATTAATTTTAAAGAGACAACATGTACACATAGAATAAAATTATATTATTAGTAAGGACTAGTAAGGGTCTTTTATTTGATCTTGGAAGTTATTTTTACTGCATTTGACTGTTAATAGTATTGTAAAATCTAGATAACGGCAGTTGTCATTATGATTTGCAAGTACAAAAAATCATATAGTGTTACAAAAGTATATCACGAAACTAAGTTAGGATAAACGAGTTAAAATGTATTTTAGTTATAAAATTGAATGCCGTCTCTCGTTTGATAAATGTCAAGTAAGTAAGTAGGTCAGTCGAGGTGTAAACGGGAGCGTGAAGCAGTTAAATGTCTTTATTAGTTCAGTATACTGTGAAATTTTATACAGCCTAACATTTAGTATATGTATGTCTAAAAATTATGACCATATTTCCTATTGTGGTATAGCGTGCAGCATGTGCGGTAGAAATGTAACGCAATTGAAATACTAAACAATATTACTGAAATGATGAAGTTTTTATCTTTAAAATAAATGTATATTGTACTAATGAGCAGTTCGCATTTTTTTTAATACAAATATTCCAATGCAAAGAAATATTTTTCAATTATTTAGTACTTTTAAATTTATATAGTAAAAATAAAATAATATTAGGAGTCTTTAAATTACACGTGGAGTATCATTTCAACAAATGCTATGATAGTGGTAACTGCATATGGAAACTGTCCTACAAGCCATATAAGCCCTCAAGCACGCTTCTAAGCCGATACAGTGACACTGTACTCACTAGTTTTTAGAGACACATCACTGCATACACACGTGCACAAGCATACCATAGGTACACATATAGTGAAAAGGCTTTATATTTTCCCTTATTTTTTCGATTCTGGTTAGTTAGTTTTAGCCAAAGTGGCATATTTATAATACATGTACGCATTCTTGAGGTACACATGAGTGTCTCACTAATGCATACATGTATGATAGTTAGTTAGCTTGCTTAGTTTAGATCAGTTCGAGTTTCAACACATTCAACATCCCAAAATCGAGGTTCGGCCACTTTGGCTACGACTGAATGGCCTAAGTCGTCGCTCTAAAAGCCCGATGAAGCTGTGAAGTTCCGCTCAAGCAACAGCACTAGCCAATTTCAAAAAAAACTTGAGACAGCCTTAATCTACAGTGAAAAGGGGAAATTATCTCTATCGGAGCATGTCTGGAACACAATGTCAAAGTATATATAAAAATACCAGATGACCTGCGCAGCTTTATCTGCGTGAAATAGGTTACCTACCGGTTCTAATTGTATATCCAAACTCGAAAAATCTTAAAAACCTAGAACCCCTACAGCGACTCCTACCATTTCCAATTGTGAAACCAAACAATTCAGGGACTCACACAAACACATACCTAGTTGGTTTAGTGAATGACTTACACATGTGTGGAAGAAATGTCAATGAGGCGAACGTAGCGCCATCTGTCATTCAGCAACATCAATCATTTCGTTTTGTTTAAAATACGAACGACCATTGAATCTTTTGGATATTGTTCATACAAAAATATCAAGATCGCAAATAAAAAATGAGAGGGTGGGATTACGAAGGTAAAAATCTGGGATTATATATTTTTTGATGGCAAATAAGTAAAAATAAAAATTGTAAAAAAAAATCTGGATAGGATAGGGTTAGGATCACCCTAATCACTTAGAGGTATAAAATTATACGACCTATTCTCATACCTACCAAATATACATTTTATTATTTCATAAAAATCGGTTCAGCCGTTTCGGAGGAGTTTGACAACAAGCGCCGTGACATGAGATTTTTATATATTAACAGCGACTTTCTCCAAATGGTTATTACATGGCTATAAAAAATAGGGTGATGAGAAGGGGAAAATGGATTATATATATTTTTATTAAAAAAAAAAAAAAAAAAAAATTTAAAAAAAAAAAAAAAGGGGGCCCAATGGGGGAGAAAAAGGAGAAAAAAAATTAAAGTGAGAAAAAAAAATTTAGTTTCATTGTTCAACAAGAAAGAAAATAAGTAATTGTATCATTTCAAATACAAAGAAAAATAAAATTTATGGTTTTATTCACGTCGTATTCTTGTCATAATAAGCTGGTTATAAATTATTTACATTTTCATAAATCAACTATCTCGAGAATGAACTCTAAATTATACCTAGGTTACACGTGTCTGTCAGCGCTTGTTGCAAATTGTTCAAGTTTAAACCACAAAGTTTTATTCACGCCACGACTTAGAGAATATCGTCTGAATAAAAATCCACACGTTTCTTGTATATATTTTATTAAACACTGTTTGTTTTGCTTACTATTTTTAGGGCTTTTTGATCTATATTATTATATTGTTGGCCAATAGTCTATGCGAATGACTCTGCTCTGTGATTTATGTCTTGGAAACACCTGTTAAGGTTTAAATTATATATATATAATGAAGTGATTAATAATATAAATAATACTAGGCTGTAAATATTCTCCTCCTGGTCATAATCACCATGCTAGCTGATGACGTATTGAAAAATTTCAAATCTTATTATAAATCAACAGTTCTGTATTATACTGAATATGTGTGTGTGCATACAGTGTTACTACAAGTTTTTTGGGTCGTTAATTTTATCTATGAAATGATTCGTTCATTGTTAGTGGAAAGTGTTAACAATTCATATTAAACATCAAAAGTTAATAATAACTATGCATGACGATGTGATTGTTAAAATCATGCTATTGACTAGGCTTTCGTAAGAATTATCGTATTTCTACCTTCTACTATTGACCAGTATTAACTTAGTATTGACTGGATGCCCCAATGGCATTGGATGCTTATATAAATTCTACGATCATTCAACGTACATATGTTTCCTAACTAGCTTTTACTCGCGACTAGGTTCGCGTGGAATAATTACTTTAGGCTAAAGGCCAAACACCAGCCCAAGCTAAACACGCAGCGGAAGCTCTCAAAAGAAAAAAAAACCCGATTTTGAAACATTCTTCATTAGTGTTCCGCTCCTATTGGTCTTAGCGTGTTCAACCAAACAAATCCTCCATGGTGACGCCGCGGCGATGTCGACGTCACCGTGGGGCGCGCGGTGCGGGGATTATCTATGTTCAATTTAAGTGGACTGTATATGCGGGGGTGCTATATTGATATTCAACTATTGCGATCAGTCACGATTAAGGAGAGAAGGGCAGGACGGAAACCTGGCACATACCTTGCGGCGATACAGTCTCCACGTGGCTAGCCGGCTACGTGTTTCTCGTTTCACCGAGTCTTCTCTCACACAACACTTATTGCTTATAATATATGTCGGCACGTATGTAGCGATGCGTTTATTTCTCACTCGAGCATGCAAAAACTCAAAATGTCAGCATGCGGCGCGGTTCGGCACGGACACTGTGCAAGCCGCGTAAACTACTCGACGATAGCAGACGAAGTAACACAACACAATGGCGGCAACAGTCGAACACTGGTGGCCGCAATCGTAAACTATTGGCGGCGCGAGCGTCGCGATACCGAACTAGCATGTGCCATAGTTAAAGGGAAATGCGATTGGGCAAGACTAGATGGCGTGACCTGATCCCAATTAATTGGTCGGGCTTCAAAGTGACGCGATTTAATCCATAATGCGGGAATTTTCAAACATACATAAAGCGGCGCAACCACTCCAGCTTATAATGTTAGTATAGATTATTAATTTATTCTTATTATTAGAATATTCACTTGGTCTTGATCGAGTGAACTCATTAATGATGTGATACTTTTATTGTTATCCGCTTATTGTTTCAACGGTATGTACACAATATTCATATCTATATACAATTTCTATCGTAAATGTTGAGGCTTAAATTTGTGGACATCTTAAAATACTACCGGATGCCGGATATACGGGTGCGATAATTAGAATTGTAATTATTTCATAATATAGAACTTAAGCTTACCACTAAGTTTACTGCTAGTCTGTCGCAAAATTGTTTTGTAGTTTTTAAAACGGTAGATAAATTTGTGTATCAGAAAAGAAATGTATAGTTAAATACTTCGTCACCAGCAATACCAAGTTGTGAATGGTAGTGAACTCTCTCAATGGTATACGGCAAAAAGGTAATTACTGCGTTTATTTACCTTAAAGTAAATTAATCATAGGAACTGCACGCAATGGCTTGTACCTCTTTGATATCGTTAAATACTTCGTCACCAGTAATACTAAGTTGTGGATGGTAGTGAACTCACTCAATGGTATACGGCAAAAAGGTAATTACTGCGTTTATTTACCTTAAAGCAAATTAATCATAGGAACTGCACGCAATGGCTTGTACCTCTTTGATATCGTTAAATACTTCGTCACCAGTAATACTAAGTTGTGGATGGTAGTGAACTCACTCAATGGTATACGGCAAAAAGGTAATTACTGCGTTTATTTACCTTAAAGTAAATTAATCATAGGAACTGCACGCAATGGCTTGTACCTCTTTGATATATATGCACAAAAAACGTGTTCTCTTACCTGTGGGTTAAGAAGGCAAGAGAAGATTGCCTATAGAAACATTATATCCCCTCTATGATCAAGTAGCCTCAAACGATTATTGTCAAAAAAGTGAATCACGTATTTTATTCTTTTTATTATTATTATATATTACAAGCGAATACGTAATAATAATTCCAATTCGAATTACTCACACTATATTTCGGCATCTGCTCTTCTTCAGTAACAGTAAAACGTATCTTTCTAATTACTACAAGGTACACTCATAGCAGACGCAAGCGCCAAATACAGCGGGTGATTCGTCGTCACAATGACGAGGGAAAGGTGAAGGTAAGGAAGCGGGTTGTCGTGCACTGACTTGGTGTTCTCCTGCAGCGAGTTCGCTATCCACAATTGTACAGCGGCCCGGAGCACCTCCAGCAGCACACAGTGATTCACCTTCACAAGGTCACGGAAAAGTCTGATATACGGAACTCGCGTTACTCCACCACGCGGACGTGAGAAGCAAAATATTATAGGATTTATCTATAATAATGAATAATATATATTAGACTCTTTAATAGAACCAGAAGCGCGGGATGCGAAACGATGAACGGTTATACATATGTCACATCGGCGTGGTCGACGATGCGAGAAGAAAAAACTGCGACCATACGTGCACAACTGGAAGGAGGTGGGATGTTAGGAGTTGTTGAAATAATTCTGGAAGGCGTTACCACTCTACTTCAATAATAATGCTACAAATAATATATAAACGGGCACTGTTGCGTTTTATTTAAAAATAAAAAAAATACATTAGTTTGGAAGAATTAGAAAGAAAGAAACACTTTATTGTTGGAACAACCATACAATTAAAATTAAATTACACAAACTAATTAGACAAAAAAAAATACATTTTAAAAATGAAAAATAGATGCCCAACAAAGTACTGCAGCGCTGATTTTCGATGGGAGCCTATATATGATGATAAACGGACGTTAATTTCAATACAAAATTTGAAACGAACAAACTAATAACACAGACACACGTAACACGTCACGGATGGTCATACTAAAGAGATATAACTACTGTAACCACAAATTTAGGATTAAACAAAACAAAACATTAAGAGTACTGTCTTTCCATAAAACGTTTATATTGGTCTTGTAGCTCGAGTACTTTAAAACCCTTGATAACAGTATTGTATAGAACTTAACTACATTTACAGTTTTAACGATGGTTCCAGTTGTGTCATATTAAAACAAAGAAGAGTGTTAAATTCCCTTACATCTAACTTTCAATATCCTAACGGAAAGCGCAAGGTTACGAAAATAAATGTTAATATCTAATTTTCATGAAGACATTCCTTCGTTGGCAATAAACACAAATGTTACGTGTTGTAAACAACTTATGCAGGTTATATTAGCTCCGATGGAGTTCCGTTATTTGATAAGCTTTTCCTATCGACAGCCGGTCACGCGACGCGCCAGCGGTATCACCTAAACACTGGTTCCCTTTTACCTTTGCAATCAATTAATTTTTTATATAATAATACTACTAGATATTAAAACGTTGAATCGGGTAGATTGTTAAATAATATAAATGAAATCAAACATTTTATTCAATTTAATTAAGACTACCACCGGTTCGGAAAATAACCCAGTCATCGAGAAAAACCAGTAAGAAAATCGTTCTGGTTTATCTTTTCATCTATATCTATCTATATCTATACATATAATAAGAATGCAAATCTAACGTGTCTGTACTTTTCGATTTTTGTGAAAAAACTGTTGCAGGTGTCTAGGAATAAGTAATAGAATAGATTTACATAATTTTTAGAAATTACTGTCTGTCTGTCTGCCTATCTATCTGTCTGTCTGTTTGTATGAACAGCCATCACTGCTAAAGCACTGAGATCACAATAAAACCTGGTAAAAAATGGTTAATCATAAAGCATATCTTCGGGAGTAACTTAGTCTTTGTTTCATTAAAATCGGTCCACTCTATCATAAGTTATCGTAATTTGAATGTCGGCTCGAGTTAATTACGAGAGAAGAGCAGTAATTTTTAACTAATTAGGTTGAACACGCTAACCTCAGGAACTACTGGTTCGATTTGAAAAATTCATTCAGTTTTAGATAGCTCATTTGTCGAAAAAGGCTATATATATATAGAGTATATCTCATCACACTAAGACCAATAGGAGCGGAGCACCAATGAAGAATGTTTCAAAATCGGTTTTTTTTTTCTTTTGAGATCTTCACCTGCATGTAAGCGTTAGCCCAAAGTAACTATTCCACGCGGACGAAGTCGCGGGCAGAAGCTAGTCAAACATATTTTTACAAACATAGATACGTACATTTGTTTTTAGTGGTTAAAGAGAAAGGGTCGTCATTTACAAACATCATATATTGGATCTACATTATAATATAGCTTTTAGATATTAAAACCCGTTTTACATGATGCTTGAACTTACTATCTGGGAAATAAGTAATGTGCTTTGGGTCTACGTTATAAAACGTAACACTATTACCTAAAAAACTGTTACTAGTCTTAGTGAGCCTGAAACATGGAATGTTCAATTTTTCTTTATTTCTGGTATTTAAATTATGTTGGGCTTTTACTATATCCAGCTTATCCAAATTTTTACGGACATATATTAGATTATCAAAAATATATTGGGAAAGCAGAAACATAACGAGTTTTTAAAATTAGCCTTTAATGATTCGCGAGGCTCCATGTTATAAATTGCTCGAACTGCCCGTTTTTATAGTAGGAATATGATGTCTACCTCAGCTGCTGTCCCCCAGATAATGTACGTTACATACTTGATGGTGGCTCTAATTATTATTTGATATTCATTCTGATAATTATTTGAAAATTGAGCTCAAATAATTTTAGAGCGAAAAAAGGGGTCGAACAATTCACCAAAGTTGGTTTAGTCTGAGGTAACAAGTGTATTAAAGCTGATATCAGTAAGATATGTATTTGTCGAAATAATATTGTCTTATATTTATCCAATGGTCTATTGAAACTGCATTTGTGTTATATTAGATACTAGCGGGCCCGGCAGACGTTGTCCCGCCCTGATTATAAAACAATCCTTGACAAATTATTAACCGACTTCAAATAAAGTAAATTTTCAAAAAAAAGTATTAACCGACTTCAATATCAATCAAAAACCAATAAGGCACTGAAAAGCGGAAAATAAATAGTTTATCAAATTAACCAAATTAAATAAAACATATGAATATGTATGCTACCTAGAGATGTATTGGAAGTGGGTGCCAACCGAAATTTCAAATTTGTTCCAGAGACGCGAGTGTGGACTTAAACTTTGTACCTATGTAGATGATATGATTTTCGGTTCGCACCGACTTCCAATACATCTCTAGGTAGCACATATTCATATGTTTTATTTAATTTGGTTAATTTGATAAACTATTTATTTTCCGCTTTTCAGTGCCTTATGGGTTTTTGATTGATATTGAAGACGGTTAATACTTTTTTTTGAAAATTTACTTTATTTTTCCATTTTTAGTGTACATAAATATATTTTACTAGCAGTGCCCGCGAACTCCGTTCCGCCTTAAGTATATTAAATATGCGCATTTTTGCGGTATGGTATCTATCGGTATGGTATGCGATATGGTTTCAATTAGTTGTAGAATAAGTAACGTTTGATACGAACGCAACCTTATCAATAATCCGCGATAGTTTCTACCACCAACTCGGCTACCATCGCTTCACACATAATACACATAATACACCTTAAGTAATGTAATTACAATGCTTGCGTCATGTTGCAACACAGCAACGAACATAAGCACAATAGGCTCCTAAGAATTGAAGAGTTTTTTTTATAATATTGGTGGCAAACGAACATACGGGTCACCTGATGGTAAGTGATCACGGCCGCCCACGGACACCTGCGACACGAGAGGAAACACAGATGCGTTGCCGGCCTTTAAGAAAGGAGTAGGCTCGTTTCCTGAAAGTTTTCTTACTTTGTCACGGATCCCATGATCAGAACCTAACCAAATTCTCATCAAACTACCCTTGAAGTACATCCTTTCCAATAAAAAATGAATCATCGAAATCGGTTAGCGTGATATTGAGTTATTCGTCTATTTGTCGTTTACATAATTAATGCAAATTTAAAACTTATACGGTTTTGCACTGGATGCCGTTGTCGGAACTGGACCAAATTAAAATGGGACCACACGGAAAGCACCAGCTTTCAAATAAAAAAAGAATCATCAAAATCGGTTCACCCAGTCCAAAGTTATGAGGTAACAAACATAAAAAAAAAAAAAAAAATACAGTCGAATTGATAACCTCCTCCTTTTTTTGAAGTCGGTTAAAAGTTTTCTTTTATGGCATTTTATGAGTTCATCAGTAAATTTGAGTGATAACTTTGTTATATAACTAAATACTACATTAATAATTCAATCGAATCCGTTTCATATAAAAAGAAAAATCTCGTATTATAAGTTAATTATGTTATTATTCTAATCTTCAGTGCATTACGAGGAATGTTGTGAAAAACATGGTTTCATTGCAAAATTTCATAGTTCTAAATCTATCGGATTAATTGACACCTTGTTGTCAGTCTGTTTTGAGAATTTTCATAAGGCTTCTATTCTATGTATAACTACGCAAATGTCCTAAAAATGGCGGCACGACGCGAATTACACATGGCTACGTTACTTTTTGGGCTGATTAAAACCAAAAACCCAAAATATCTGTATGACAAGTTAGAGTGGAGACAAGATAAGCACACGTATTTTTCATGTTCTCGCACCATGACTAACCCATTATCGATACCTCTCCATAGAACTACCGCTTTTAGAGGGTCATTTAAATATGCCGCCACTCGTTGTTGGAACAACATCCCACCGCCATGTCGATCCAAAAAGAGTAAACTTAGCTTTAAATTCTCATATAAGCATTATCTATTGCAATTTCAAATTCAGTAATTAGAGTGACGTATAATGTATGTGAATAGTAGTAGTATTCTATTGTAAGCTCTGTTTATTGGTGTGTATTGTTTTTATTTACTTTTTTTTTTTTTTTCTCTTCTAAAATTATATTTGTTTTTGTTTAATCCTAAATTTGTGGTTACAGTTGTTATATCTCTTTAGTATGGCCATCCGTGACGTGTTACGTGCGTCTGTGTTATTTGATTGTTCGTTTCTAATTCTGTATTGACATTAACGTCTGTTTATCATCATATATAGGCTCCCATTGAAAATCAGCGCTGCAGTACTACTTATAGTATTGCAGATTTTTGCTGAATGGGTTCGCCAATTGTTGGATATCTATTTTTCATTTTTAAAATGTATTTTTTTTTTTCTCTGTCTAATTAGTGTGTAATCTAATTTAATTGTATGGTTGTTCCAACAATAAAGTATTTCTTTCTTCTTTCTTTCTTTCTTACTTAACTAAATGACCAAAGATGGACATTTACGTAAGCAATGAATGCTTAAAATTGCTTGTCTAAAAATATAACATTCTTTTGTAAAAAGCTTTGAATATACGATTTACGAGCGTGTATGAGAAATTCCTGGAACAAATTGAAGGTTCGGATAGGAAATTGAATGCTGCAGTGCAAAATACACCTGTTGTGTACTTTAAAAGGAGATTGTAGAATTTAAGCATTTAATATTACATTGTTCAGTTGTTACGAGAGATTGAAAGAGAATTGTTGTTGTGAGCTATTTGAGATAATTTTGAATTTAGTATTATTTGGTAAAAAGACCACTCATATTTTTTTAGTAGGCTATTTTATGAAGAGATTTTAATTTTATTTACTAGTATATATGATTCGTACCTTTGGAATATATAACAAGTTATTACAGTTAATATTAATTACAGCAAAATTCGACAGTTGTTTATATATATTAGGTCTTTACCTATGAAATTGCCGTTTTGTATGAAAAAATGTAAACGAATTTTTTTCATGTATTTTTTATTTGTATTAATCGAAGTAATCACCCATGCAATCAATGCATCTTTGCCAACGCAGTGGCAGTTTATTGATGCCCTTCTTAAAGAAATCAGCTGGACGGAAGGCAACAAATTCTTCAAAGTCATTTTGTACTGCCTCTCGGGTATTGAATTTTTTTTCCGCCAAAGAGTTATCCAAATTCTGGAAAAAGTGGTAGTCTGTAGGCGCAAGGTCTGGTGAGTAGGGCGGATGACGGAGAACTTCCAACCCCAGTTCTTGCAACTTGGAGACCGTCTGCTGTGCAGTACTCATACGACCTCAGTCGCGCGTGGTCGTGCAGGAGCAGCGGAGACGAGCGATTGACCAATGCTGGTTGGAGATGTGCCAGCTTCTCCATCATTGTGTTCAGTTCTTCACAGTACACATCTGCAGTAATGCTCACCCCGTTTGGTAAGAAGCTGTAATGAATCACACCGGCGCTAGACCACCAAACAGTGACCACCATTTTTCTAGGGGTAAGTTTTCGTTTAGGGCATTGATTAGGTGCTGAACCAGGATCCAACCAACTTGCTGAGCGCTTGTGGTTATCACACAGAATCCATTTTTCATCACAGGTAACAATGCGGTTCAAAATTCCTTCATTTGTGTGTCTGTTGAGCAGGGCAAGGCACGTCTCGACGCGTACTTCGCGCTGGCGATCATGGAGTTCGTGGGGCACCCATTTGTCAAGCTTTTTTACCTTGCCAATTTGACGCAACTGGACCAATATTGTTTTGACGCTAACGTCGAAAACTGCTGCTAATTCAGCCGTAGATTGTGTATCATCAGCTTCCACAATCGCCTTTAATTCGTCATTGTCGACCAAAGTCTTCGGACGATCGCGAGGTTCATTTTTCAGGTCGAAATTCCCAGAACGGAAGCGAGCAAACCAATAACAGGTGGTGCGTTGGTTTGTAGTGTTAGCTCCGTAAACGTCGTTGATGTTGCGTGCCGCTTGTGCCGCGTTGCTGCCACGACGGTACTCATATTCCATAATTACTCGAATTTTTAACGTATCCATGATGACAAAAAAGATTGAAATGCGATGGAAATGTAACACTAATCAATAAACAAATGGCTACTTTTGGAAAAACAATTCCATGTTTTTAAAATAAAATTAATTTGAAATTAGAATTCTTAGCCAAACAAAAATTATTTTGATTTGAAATGGCCAGTACTGCAGAACGGCAATTTCATAGGCAAAGACCTATTATGTATATATCATTACATAGTATAAAACAAAGTCCTCTACCGCGTCTGTCTGTTCGCGATAAACTCAAAAACTACTGCACGGATCTTCATGCGGTTTTTACCAGTGCATAAAGTGATTCATGAGGAACATTTTGGTATATAATTTGTCAAGGATTGTTTTATAACCAGGGCGGGACAGCGTTTGCCGGGCCCGCTAGTGTATATATATATATATATTAATATAGTTTTTTGGAAGTGGTAGAGCCACGCTGAAGCTTTTCTGATTTCAGCATGAATGGGTCGGCTCGCCCGAAGTACTACCACCAGACCCACAGAAACACCGACGTGAAGTAACAGTGATGTCATTGTTGTGTTTCGTTCGATCAGCGAGAGCGCTGGAGGCCCACCTCCCGTCTCCTCTCCCTCTCCTCATACTACCCCCTTCCCTAAACACAGGTTGGTAACGCACTTGCAGCTCCCCTGGTGTTACCAGTGTCTATGGACGGTGGTGATCACTTAAAATCAAGTGACCCATGAGTTCGTTTGCCTCCTATGATATAAAAAAAATCTGATTAGATAAATACAAAAGCAAAGATTTCTCTACATGCTAGTTAACTCAAAGTTAAAAAAAGCTTTTAGTTGGTCTTTGTAAATATATCGAATTACAACTGTCTGAGCACAATAATTGAATGTCACTCCGTCTGCATTCCAATCGATATTGTATAGAATAAACAAGTATTATATTTATATTGCATTATGAACCTCTTTGTTGCTCATTCGAAAAACAAATAAATTCTGCTTTAATATAAGAATTTTGTCAATCGATATATGAATAGGCAGTGGGGAAACTGTTAGTTAAGAACATCTCCGTCCTCAGTCGATTTTCTAAATTCCTTTCTTGTTAGTAACTAACATTGTTTACTAACGAGTTTTAGTGTTATAAATAATAAAATGGAAATGGAATTTTTCTCTACGGTCGAATTGCGGCCAATGGACCAGCACTCGTATATAGAAAAACACGTGAACGTTATCTATGAAAATGGAAAAATTCCTCGATAAAAAGTATTGCTCGTGTGTGGGTGTATAAACACTTTCTCTCGTTAAAATCCTAACTAAAATTATAAATTAATGTAGTTATAAGCTTGTTTGTTTATTTGTTACGCTTTGACGCTTTAAACACGCAACTGATTATCATGATCTTTTTTTTCGGTCTGACTACGCTATTGACCTAGCAAGGTCTTAACAGCTTCACCGGACTACTAAGGCGAGCGCTTAAGGCACTCAGCCGATTTTATTTGACAACTAGCTCAAGGGTGCACAGCACACCTCGGCTTGGGCTGTAACCCGATACATGCAATTCGCGACCTATCTATAAGGGCTCCACGCCGAGGGAACGGACCTAGGCTTGAACCGCTGCCGAAGGGGGCCTAATCTGGTGTGCGGGAGCGAAATAGACCTCCACACCATGGCGGCGTGATCTGTGGTAACGCGGGCGTGGGCGTGTACACGCTCTGTTTGGAGAGACTGGCTGGTACTGATCGTTCACTGCTGTTATTTCACCGGGAGCGTCGGTAAAAATATGTCGCGGACGTTTTTTATAATGTGCAGCGTTCGGTACGGGTTCGTATTTTGCAGCGGATACCACTAACGGACTGGCTGATTATCATTAAATTTTGAAAAAATGTTTTTTTACCGGGAGATAGGTTAAATTTTACACAAACGAAGTCATGAGCACAAGTTAGTAAATTATAATCGTGGAAAAACAACCAGATGACTACGGCATTTACTGCTATATTACGTTATCATTCCTGAGCTTTGGATTACGGTAGAAATTTAAGGTTGCAAGTTGATAGTATTGGCATACTGGGCTATTCAGGGTCTCCGGTATATTTTCTTCTTTCTGTGTTGAGCTATTTAAAAAAAATCAGTAGGGGAGAAACTTAGGGTTCGTCTCACAGATGACCTCCATATGCTAGTGAAGCGTCACCGATGACATCGACATGCTTGTGATGTATTGCACTTGCGACGCGTAGTATAGCGGTATGTGTACATGTAATATTGCTATGTTGTATCGAGCTTGTGCAGTCCTTCATATTTTTGGTTAACTAATGAACTCTATAAAAATGTAAAACCACCATGAAAACCAGACGAATGTTAATAATTTCAATTTTCTAATTATGACAATAATAATTGATTTAAATTTAAAGTACACCGTTATTCTATTGTTTTGAGTTTTAAATTCTGTCGGGAGTTCTTATGTCTGCCTCGACGTTTTTTTTATATATAATAGACACTTTATCAGCATCCAAGGTTCTCGTTTTGTCAAAGCAGAAAAAATACACCAATTAAAAAAAACACCAATTAATAAAACAATATATTAGAAGTCTCAAATGTGTATTAATTAAATCAAGGAATTTCATTGAAAATTAATCAAACAAGGAACAAAACAAATGTTTTACGCGGTCACAATGACGTCGTAAAATAATTTGCTAAGAATTAAGCAAGTCATTGTATCATCCAATTAATAATGCTGACAAATGGATTACTGTGTAAACACAAGTATACATATGATTTACGCAGTAAAATGAGCGCTTCGAAGAATAAATCAGATCATTTTTTTATGAATACAGAACAACTGCTAACGAAAGTAATTTTAACAGAATTCTTGAGTCACACAAACCAAGCGTCATTCTAAATGTGAATAATACTTTTAAAAATTAAGTAAGTCTATTCGTTTATTTACATAAACAGTTATTATCGTAAAAATATTAAAACAAAAGTTTTTATGTGAGCATATATACAGTATATGTTTTTATTTTGGACTTGACCTAATAGTTAAATATCATACATTTACACACATGAGAAAGGTTTTTCGAATCATGAGCAGACCGAAACAAGGAATATGCACTTAACAAAGCGTTATATAAAACCCTACGTGAGGTGAGTAAGTGTTGAATGTATATTGATGGTAGTATGTAGTGGTACATGAAGTTTACAAACTTTGTCTTCGGATAAGCTAAGCTGTTAGTATCTAACCACTGGAATAACTATCGTCCTTTTAGAGTTTTGTTACATGAACAGCATTGAACATCAAACAACAGTGTTAATGAGAATCGCTTTTAGCGTTCAGCCTAGCCGCGTTAGCTTTTAGCCTAATTTTTAGTCAGAGACAAATTTGTAATACGATGCATTTGGACTAGTTGTAAGTATTGTAAGGCAATCTTAAGAAACTGAGACTTCTTAAAATAATGAAACCAATCAAATCGGTATCAAAAAAAAATATCTAAAATTAAAGTCTGGTATTAAATGTTATGGACGTTACTTTGCACTTTCGTCTGTAATGGATTGACCACCACGTCTCATTGCAACAAAAAACGTTTGATATTATTTGTGCGGCGTGTACCTGAGAAAGTTAAATCTGATACTAGTAATAGAAATAGCGAAATATTAGCGATTATAACGGCAAAAAGAATTAAAAACCGCGTCCTTGGTTGAACCTGACATTGGTTGACACTGATGGCATGTAACTGTAAAATATATAAACGAATATGTTGCAGATTAACGCGTAATGACCACAATCGATTACACGTGTTTCACTCCGTCACGGAGCATCTTCAGATCGATGTTGACTCTTCCGACGCGAGCGAGCTTCTGGTATTAATTTTGTTTCCATGTAGCCCAAACGACCCTTCTGCTGCGATGCAGCAACAAATAAAATAGTTAAAGACTGGGTGAAGTAGACCTGACCCGTTAATAATGAAAATGTCTACTAAGCCCAGCTTATATTAATCCGAATAAAGGTTTTTATATTCACATAATAATATGTTAGAAGCTAAACCTCTAGATATAAAATTCAAAAATCTAAAAAATCTAAGGATTCCGTTTTATGTACTAACAATTTTTTTTCTATGGTTAAATCCTACTAAATAATATAAAAAAAGATATTGCGTTGAACTTTTATTAAAATACTTTTGTGCTGAATCATTCACATTGTTTCCGTTGCTGATACCAGGGCAGGTTTATGCTACTTCTTTTTCAATCATTATGTAAAATTTAGTAAAATTAACTTAAAATATTGTTTGTTCTAAGTTGTAACATTACTTAGGTATTTGTATGTATATCTATCACATAGATGACATAAAAGAATTATTAAAAAAGTAGCTATGTCCGGCGGTTTCTCTTATCTTATATTTGCATTATATGTGCCTTTTTATTGTAACCCGTGTTTGAGTGCACATCACCACTGATATGTTATTATCGTTCGTTGCTCTTTTTTATACATTACAGGTATCAGTGGTTGACCATACTCTCACCTGATGTTAAATTATGATGTGGCCTAACATAGTAAACACGCTGAACCTAGTGGGCCATTAGCTCTCAAATGATACTGGGGGAATATAGAATATAGATTTTGCTTTCGATTGGTTGACGTTTGATGGTGAATGATCCGTTTCCTACTGTGATGGCGAGAAGTTATTAATTTAGAATCATCCTTAGAAAATGGGCTTGTTGAGGGAAATATATTTTGAAATAGCATTCTATTCCTTGCCATTGGAGCATACAAAACCGTTCTAGGTTAGTAACTATAAAATAGTTAATGTAAGTTATGGATGGAAAAACTTTTTCTAATACATTCACGACTATCCTAGGCGACGGTATTATAAATTCTGGTATTAAAAATCAGTTTCATGTAGTTTGATAATGTTATGTAATAATTATCATCATCATAGACATTTTAATAAAATATTACGAAAACTGAAACTCACGAAATAGTCTTATCAGTCGGTTTGGCATTAGGATTAAATTTTATATATACACTTAAACTATATATCTTACACTACAACAATATTTTATAATGTTTTTTTAATCTATATAGATGTCATCCCTGAGAAATATTTTTTCTCCTTTGGAATATGCTGATCGATACAAAGTATTACCCAGGACTATAACAATAAAATGAAAAATAATTACAAGACAAGTCTATCAAAATAATATACGGTATATATACCCAAATAAAAATAATCTACACATATAATAAGAATGTAAGTCTAACGTGTTTGTACTTTTTCTATTTTCGTGAAAAAAATTGTTGCAGATGTCTAGAAATAAGTAATAAAATACATTTCAATCGTTTTTAGAAATATCTATATGTCTGCCTTTCTATCTGTCTGTCTATCTGTTTGCATGAACACGTATCACTGCTAAAGAACTGGGTTCATAATAAACAAAAACTCATAAAGCATATCCTCGTGTGTAACTTAGTCTCTGTTTCATTAAAATCGGTCCACTCTATCAAAGGTTATTGTAATTTGAATGACGGCTCGAGTTAAGTACGAGAGAAAAGTAGTAATCTATACTAATAACTAATCTTTCCATAAATACTGAAACAAAGTTAAAAAATATTTTCTATTGCAAATAACACTTATTACTTTTACAGTGTGTTAGTGTAATACATAAATATAAGACAATTTAAAATATAAAAAGCTTATTCGAAGTGTTCTAAATTGGCTGCAATACAGTCCTTTAAATGTTGAGGCCAGTTATCAATAGAAGCACCACTCTTTCCATGGGAAAATTCTTCACTGCAAATCGTACGGATTGTTTTAGGGACTCCAAATTATCATGGCGTTTAGAGCAAGCCGTACTCTCTAAAAATGACCATAAATCATAATCCAGCGGATTAAGATCGGGACTAGACGACGGCCAGTCTTCAGCTCTAATGAAGTCCAAAACGTTCGTTTCCAACCAAGACTGCGTAGACCGAGCTTTATGTCCCGGCGCAGAGTCTTGCTGGAGGACTATTCTTGGTTATTGAACATGGTATTGTTAAAGGGCTTCACTACCTTCTCAAGAATGGTATCTTGATACACTTGTGCCGATGTTTTGATACCTTTCTCATAAAAGTATGGTTCAATCACTCCTTCATAGCTAATAGCCCACCAAACCAGCACTGAAACCGGATAGTGCCCACGTTGCACTCTGTCGACTAATTGGGAAGCTTCCTTCCTTCATAAATACGGTCATTTTGTTTGTTAAAATGTTGCTCAATTGTAAAAATTTTCTCATCCGTAAACAAAATTTTCTGTGACCTCCCTTTGCGTACCGCTTCAGTAGTTGTTTCGATTTTACCACCCTATTCTTTTTTAAATTATCAGTTAAGAAATGACCAGTACGTCTCTTATAGGCTGCAAGTCCTAAGTCATCTTTTAAAATATGCGACATGGTTCTAGGTGCTATCTTCATCTCCCGAGATAAAATCTTTTGCTTTCCGACAGGATTTCTTCGATTTCTTTCCCTTACTGCTTTGACCACCTTTTTCGTACGAACACTACGTGGACTGCCAGATCTTTTTCACAAACAGAGGAGGTCTCATTGTACCTATTAATAACCCGGTACACAAACATTTTACTAAAACCAAGCGTATGGAGAGTTTTAAATATTGCATTTGGCTCTATACCTACTTCGTGTAATGCAATCACAGCGATTCGGTACTCTTTATCACCCCACTCCATTTTAATATCGCAAAATATTGTACAATGTATTGGCGCCAAAATGAGAAAACACAATGAATAATCATATAAAAATGACAGATTCCAAATTCAAATCTAATATTTTGTTTATTTTTAATTGTAACAGTATTTATGGCCAGACTAAGTATTATAAAGCTGCAGAGTTTGTTTAGTTGACCGCGCGAATCTCAGGAACTACTGGTTCGATTTGAAAAATTTGATTTGTATTATCACGCTAAGACTAATAGGAGCGGAACATCAATAAAGAATGTTTCAAAATCGTGACTTTTTTCCTTTCGGAGAGCTTTCGCTGCGTGATAGCGTTAGCCCAAAGTAACTATTCCACGCGGACGAAGTCGCAAGCAGAAGCTAGTAATAAATAAAACCTTATCTGTAAGTGAAAACTGATCTAGAATTTTATGATAGATCCTACATAATACATTTTTTTTCATTTTTAAAAACGTAAATTTATATTTTTTGACAGAAATAGAACCATATTACATAAATATTCTGATATTATGTACATAATTGTATTATATAAACACTTTATTTTCACGCAGACACCGTTTAATAAAAACAAAACTGTATCTTATCAGAGGCTAAGGGTTCACGTCGGACTATATAAATGTAATGTTGACGAAGCCCAATATTATTTTAAACTAGACAACTAAGAGCCGTATCAGGGAATAAAAATGCTGTTAGTGTTACTTTATGTTGCTTTGGTGTTGTTATTTTTTATATATTATATAACTACGCGTAAATTTAACTACTGGAAGAAGAAAAACATTCCAAGTCCACCAGCATGGCCGATTTTTGGTAATTACGGTAATACTATTCTCCAGAGAAAACATGTTAGTGAAACAGTCCAAGATATATGCAAACAGTTTCCTGGAGCACCACTCATCGGGGCTTTCTTCGGTCCGGAACCTGTATTAATACCACAGGATCCCGAGTTGATTAAACTTATCATGTCTAAGGATTTCTACTATTTCAATGGTAGAGAAATATCTGCTCATGCTAATAGGGAAGCTGGCTTATATAGTTTGTTTCAAGCATATGGAGATGATTGGAAAGTGTTAAGACAAAATATGACTCCTTTATTCACCTCAGCAAAAATGAGGAAAATGTTTAATTTCATAGAAAAATGCTCTCACACATTTGAAACTTTGTTGGATAAAGACATATCTATTTGTAATGATGTTGATGTAAGAGAGTTAATGCAAAGGTTTACTATACAGTGTATTGGAGCTTGCGTATTTGGAGTGGATACAAACACACTTGAAAATAACAATAATAATCCATTCAAGAATGCTGGAAAAGATGTTGTTGAAATCTCAAGATCAGTAGCTTTCAAGGCTAATATGAGATCTATTTGGCCTTCAGTCTTTTATGGATTAGGTTTCTCAGTATTGACGAAAGAGCTAAATACATTTAAGGATATCCTATTAGCCGTTTTTAAACAAAGGGGCTACAAAAAAACGAATAATGAAGATTTTATAGATTTGATTCTCAGTTGGAAGGAAAATGAGGCACTCACTGGAGATAGCATAAAGAACAAATACTCTGATAAACCAATAAAAGCAACACTAACTATTGATGACAATATACTTCTATCACAGGCTGTGCTATTTTTTTCCGCCGGGTTTGAAACATCTGCTATATCATCAGCTTACACGCTATATGAATTGGCAAAAAATGAAAACGCTTTGAATAAAGTATATGAAGAAGTTGATGCTTACTTAATTAAATACAATAATAAAATCAATTATGACTGCACTTCTGAATTGCCCTACCTGGATGCCTGCTTGAACGAAGCTATGCGTTTGTATCCAGTTCTCGGTGTCATTACACGAGAAGTAATGGAAAATTATACATTTCCTAATGGAGTTACATTAGAAAAGGGCCTGCCTATTCATGTGCCAGTTTATCATTTACATCATAACTCAGATTACTTCCCAAACCCAGAAGAGTTTCGTCCAGAAAGATTTTATTGTGAAGAGAAAAACAATATCAAATCGCATACATACATGCCTTTTGGCGAGGGACCGCGTCTTTGTATTGGTAAGTTTTTTTTCCCCAAATAATTACATCGATTATTGATATGTTAACAATACTATTTTAATTATTTAATTTGCGAGCTATAATATACAATATACTACGTAATTTTTGTATGTTTTGTTCTATGCATAACAAATATTATATCTCGTAATATAACGAATATTACATCTCGAATTATTAATTTTATATTAGTTCTAATTCTTTATAATTACTGTATTTACTATAATAATTGACATTGGGATTCCTGTAAAAAATGTTTTATACTTTTTTGTACATACTTTCGTCATTATTATCATATAATTATGGGCAGCTTACATATAACTGTTTACAATTGTTTTGTCATAGGTATGAGATTCGCCAAAATGCAGTCGCTGGCCGGATTGATTACAGTTTTAAAGAAGTACAGACTAGAACTCGCCGAAGGAACCCCTCGTAAATTTGCATTTAAGCCTGAATCATTTGTAATAACACCAACCACTAAAATTTCTTTGAAGTTTATAGAACGAAATGGATTTGAAAAGAGGATTTATAGTCGTTAAAAAACACACACAGACAAAAAAATCAGGTAATCCTCAATATATTTTCTATCAGAAATGTACTTTTTTACAATATGTTATTTTTAGGTATAGTTTGATTATATTAAATAAATTATATAATTATTTCCGACGCACTTCGTAGTTTTAATGTCAATGATAAAATAAAACAATCTTGTCACTCCGGCAATGTCGTTAATGGCAAATGTCCATGAGATCTGAAAAGTCAATTATAATAAAAAGAGTGATGTTATAAGGACCAGTATATTTTGATCATAGAAGTAACGTTGGAATTATTAACATAGACGATTTTTGAAGAAGCCGCGATCTTCCGTATTTACCTTCTTTCGTTTATAAACCAGTGCTCATATGCTTCATTTGATGTAAAAATACTATCCGACCAATGATGTTAACAAGTTAATCTAGAAGCAGGCACAAGTTGTCATAACCGGCTGAGTGTTTAGCGACAAATTGTCAACTCGCAGATGATAGCTATCCAGGAATACATTAAATAATAGAATCTATGCTATAGAGCTATAATTCCACTACGTATTTTTGTTCAAAAACTGATTACGACTTAGGTGCATTGTCACATAACTAAGCACACTATCATTGACGTACCGTCTTGTTGTATCAGATTAGGTTCTAAAAGGGCTCTCATAAAAGTAATTGTGCGTATTGCTATACCTGCTAGAAATCTCGTATGTTGTAAGATTGTATAGTTAGCTCGACCCTCTAGTTCTATGTCAGACAGGCTAACCACCTTGTTTTGATAAAAAATGTTATCAAGACATTTGAACCGCTTCTTATTAAAATGAAAACAAGAGATAATAAACACGTCGAATGTCAATATTATCTTTAATTATATTATTATTTGCGTTATCTTACCGTCGAACTCTCAAGACATCATGACTGACTGACGTCATGACATGACATGACAAGACCAGAACACCAAGAGTAAAAATTAATAACGATCGGGTGTCCTGTAGGGTATTTTCTATTAGTACTAAAGATATTTATAATTTGTTTTAATCATTTTGTTATCTAAAAAAAACAGACCAATATCGTGCGGCTTGCGTCAGACTAGCGACGCGTAGTGTAAGAGCCTGTGTATATCTAATATTGATATTATATATTGAAATTGTGCAGACCATCATATGTTTGATGAAAAATAAACTGTATAAAAAACTCTATAATTATTATTCGGAGATAAATGTAAAAGAGATGCTAGTGATAATAATTTCATTTAGAAACTATGAAATTTAAATAATTCGCACTAAAAGTACTACACTTAATTTAAAAAAATTAAAAGATACATAAGTTAACACAGTTATTCATAACATAGTTATTTCATTGTTATAAGTTTTCGCTTCAGTCGGCAGCCCATATGACTGCCTCGACTTTTTTTTTTTATTTTCTGTATATAAATCAAAATATCGTTAAAGAGTGTAGTGTTAAAAGTTAATTTCCTGTTTTATGAACAATTATCGACTCATATAATGAACTAGCTGATTTCCACGCGCTTTGTTGGGCATTTAAAATAATGGCAATAGATCAATCGAAGCCAGAAAATAAGTAGCCTAGAGCCACTTTCCAAAAAATCCGATACCGATACATTCAATAGTTTAGATGTGACGGAAGTTCAAAGGAACTGTACTTTCATTATATGTATTATCAACTTATTTAATGTGTTATATTTTATGTGATGTACAAACAAATCTAAAACTTTTATTTCAATAACCTTTATGGTAGAGCAAGATTAATTATATTGTTTATATATTTGTTTGATTTAATATATAATGTGCTTATCATTTCCTGACTGCTTCTTGTATTTGTGACATTAAAAAGGCGAGCTTTGTGTTTATTATCTACAAATTCTGATGGGTTTTATTTTTCCTTGATATTTTAACTAAAGTAAACAATTTCTAAATTGTACCTGTAATCCTTTAAGTATTTTCTTATTTATAATCTTGAATAGATTTACTCTTTTATAAGATTCCCTTTAATGCTATTCAGTGTTCGTATACTTTATATTGAGAGGTAGCACCAAAAATTAGCTTTGTCGAGTCCATATTTAAAGGTTATTAAAAAATTAATAAGAAATAAATATTTTAAAATAAATAATATTAAACAAAGTACAAATTAAATAAAATCATTTTATACTAACTGATATCCGCGAATTCGACTTCTTTTGTTATCTTGAAATTGTATATTATAGATAGATGAAAGATTTAAGCCCGGCACCGCTTACGCCACTTTCTTCGCAACAAAAAAACGCACGTCGCCGTTAGCGCAATGCTTATTAAAATTGTGTTTTTTTTAAATGTAATATCTATAAGTATATTAAATGAAGCTATTTATGACACTTTTGGGTCACCTGATGTTAAGTGATCACCACCGTCCATAAACACTAGCAACACCAGGGGAGTTGCGAGTGCGTTGCCAGCCGTGTTTGGGTGAAGTGAAGGGGAAGTGGAAGAAACAGATTTGATAATTAGATAGATAGAATTAGATAAATATCAAATGTTTTAGAAATAAAAATATTAAAAAAATATATCAAAATATATCCAATAGTATTCGAGTGATGCGTGCAGAATGACAGAGTTCTATCATTATATTTGTTTAGATAACATAAAATAATAGTAAACATATGAATACACAACAGTCCAGACAAAGAACAGCGGTGACCTTTAAGTGATAATGACTCATTAACTACCCTTTTAGTCACCTAAGTGTTTAAAGAGAACAATGATAACTAAATACATATACATACAGTAGGATATTCCGATAGGCGATGCGTTGAAGCAAGTCACTATGACGCGTATGATCTCAAAGTCGCGGTCTTGTGGAGTAAGAGTGCTCCGCTAATGGATTTTCCCTATTTCGTCTGTTATTCCGTAAATAAGGTGTGCTGCATGCAGGTAACACCGACTTGGGTGCCTAAAATGTTACTCTCTTCACACTCATGGCATAATCTACAAGATATTTTTCTATTTGAGCATTACTTTGTTTCTTTTTCACCTACTGTACTCTTATGGTTGCTTTTTACTGTGATATAGACTATATTGATACACCTGTATCCTCGTTACAAATAGGTAATTAATTAATTAAAAATAAACATACATCGGGTTAAAAATAGCTCGCTTCGAACTTTGTCGAATCGTTCGAACAATGACGTCGCCTTTCGAGAATTTTCCACTCTATATAATTGAAAAGTAGATTAGATTTTTATTCCAGACGTCATCGGCGCAATTACGAAGATAAACCAGAAAGAGATCAGAGGACTACGTCTACGGTATTATAAGGTGCAAATGTGACTGTAGTGTAATTGTATGTCAGTCTATTTGCACTTTTTTGTCTAGAGTACAAAATAAAATTGTTCTGACGCAAACGGCATTTATTTTACCCACGGGTATAACAATAAATTGTGGGTTGGTAGGAATCTATATCCGATTAAGTCGTGACCATTACGCATATATTTATTTTTTTAAGTAGCCACGTTTCAGTATTATATACTCATTCAGTTTCAGTATATACATATACTCATATGATACAAATATGAGATTGTTGTTTGTTTTTTATAGAATTGGAAACCTATGTATTTTAAAAGGCATTCAAACCAAATACCACTGAGCCGATATAATTTTACCGATTATCAGTTTAACCTTTAGTTTTATAAGCGTGTAATACCTTTAGTACTTACTAGCGGGCCCGGCAGACGTTGTCCCGCGCTGATTATAAGGAAATCGTTGACAAATTATATACCAAAACGTGGTGAAAACCGCATGAAAATCCGTTTAGTAGTTTTTGATTTTATCGCGAACAGACAGACAGACAGACGCGGTAGGGGACTTTGTTTTATACTATGTAATGATAGCATTATCAATATTATTACTAACTATTCTTATTGTTGAAAATAATATCAATCTCATTTATTCTAAATAGTCTTTATGTCTACATGTATACATATAAAACTAAAGTGTCTGTTGTTCGTCTGGTTAAATCGATTTTGGCAAAACTTTTGTTGATTTAGAAGCTAAGTATTGATAGTATTGAATAGAGGTATCTTATAATAATAATAGGATATATATTAACGCTGAAATTATAGTTTTTAAAATTAAGAAAGTCGCTAAATTAATTTAGAGTAAATATGTATTTTCTAAAAATATATTTTTTATGGCTACAAAGTCGCAGACGTTAGATAGCATATTAGCAGTTAGCAGATAATTAGCCGGCTGAAATAGATAAATAATAACTTTTTAAAACCTGTAAATTGGTTATAATGTTAATTTAAGTTATATTTTTTAGTGTTATTTTTTTGTTTGTTGCTTTTCTTTTTCTCTTTCTGTTTCAATTTCCTTGTTTTTGTATTATTATGTTAAATCTTTAAATATGTAAGATAGTTTAATATTTAAGTTTATAATATTTAATTTATTGTTGGAGCATGCCGTGGTTGTCTCTAAATATGACTACATTTATAATGTACCAGCCCCTGCCCGCGACTTCGTCCGCGTAGTAATAGGTACTACTCTGGGCTAACGCTGACACGTAGCAGAAGCTCTCAAAAAGAAAAAACCTTCTCGATTTTGAAACATTTTTCATCTGTGCTCCGCTCCTATTGGCCTTAGTGTGATGATATATAGCATATAACCATTCTCGATGAATGAGCTATATAACACTGAAAGAATTATTCAAATCGGACCAGTAGTTCCTGAGATTACCCCCTACAACGCCATAACGTCACAAACTCACAAACTTTACCTCTTTATAATATTAGTATAGATTACTTTTTATGTATTTACTAGTGTCTTGTCCTGTTGACGACCCTAAAATAAATAAATAAATAAATTTACTCTACCTTGCCTGAGAAACATTAAAATTATCTAATCATTGCTTATATAACATAATCTGTACCTAATTCCCATGTACATTTAACCAAGTATCTCCATTTCCACCGAGTTGTACAGAAAATAAAAGGTATTAAGGTTGCGTGCTACATTTAGTCATATTTTATTCCCGAGCATCCAGTGGTTTCCTTTCCCCCAACAATGTTTAATGATTCATTTCTAAGGAGACTGTAAAAATATGTTCGTAACAATGCCTTTGGATATATTCCGGATTTTAGTATTATCCAAAGTGAATAAAGAGTTAAGTATATTATTTTAATCTCGTAAAGAGACTCATATAGTACATGCCTATGTGTTTTAAGTAGCTATACATATAATAACAATGTAAATCTAACGTCTCTCTACTTTTTAAATTTTTGTGAAAAAAAGTATGTGTGTATTTATGTACACGCGTTAGAAGTTATACTTCTTTGGCGTAACAAGATAAAAATCTTTTCAAACATTTTATCTTTCGCCTTATTCTACGTTTGTAGAAAAAACGACACTAACAATAGAAAAAGGTATTTAATACATTTAAAGTTTTAATACAAAGAAATACAAACAACAAATACAAAGAAACAAAATGTTGACTATAGCTAATTTCAGGGTGACGGTGTGCGCGCGCATCGTAATAACTTCAGGGTGTCGGTTTTTCGTGACGGTGTGAGCGCGTGCATCGTAAAAATTTACTCTCATCATTTTTCCCTAACGCGCCAAAAGAAGTATAACTTCAAAAATTATGGCCGATGTCTTGAAACAAGTAATAAAATACATTTCAATCAATTTAAGAAATTTCTGCCTGTCTGTTTATATGAACACGCATCACTGCTAAAGTACTGCGTTCACGATAAAAATTTCAAGAAAATCATAAAGCATCTAGTCTTGGGTTTATTAAAAAGAAACAAGAAAATTTATCGAAATTTATCCAGTAGATGTTTAGTGCTCCCACATAACAACGGCAAAACTTTGTCATTTTAATTATAGATATATAAGAGTAGCGGGCCCGGCGGACTTTGTCCTGCCTTGATAATAAAAAAAAATCCTAAAAATCAGCCACAGCAATTGTGAATCCAAACCATTCTTTAATCCACTTGAACACATCTAATCTGTCACAAAATTTTATCAAAATCTATCCAGCCGTTTAGGACGAGTTAAGTCACAAACACATGGACAAAATAAGAAGATAGATGTAACTAAATATTACATAACAAACAAGAAATAGGTGGTTTAAAATATTGCACAACATTAAACATTGTTTACAGAAGAACGTATTTTATATTCCGAATGTGTTAAACTAATTTCTCATGAAATAACGCTTATCCATTGTAGTCAAAGGTGTTGAAAGAAGGGTAAAATCATCGTTACGGTATTTAAAATTAGAGATAGCTGCTGTCTGTGTATCTTTGTATGTATAGAATGAACTTCGCCTCTTTATTTGTTGTCTATATTATTCGTATAGATTTATCGATTTATCAGAGAACGGTAAGATGACTGCACTGTATCTGCTGGTAATCACAATGAAATCCAAAAATCTGAATGAATCTACAATCCATCACCAATCTTTGCTGTCATATCTATATGCCTGCAAAGTTTTTAATACATACTGGATAATATATTATACTGAAAAAATCTAAAACACAACAAAGAAATAAAAATGTGTGTGCCGTAAATAGACACGGTAGAAGTAAAACATTTATATTACAGAGAAACACTTTAATTATTCAATGGTGAATTTTGAATAGCACAGATTGTGTTTAGTGATCGCCACACCGCCTAACCGCAGCATACGCAACCGTGGACAACGAGAGAGAAAGAAAGCGAGAAGAGCGTATGTCTCACTGTTCTCCAATACCCAAGCGCATACGAGACACTGTTCTCACTCTACCCGACACAGTGTTTATACCCCCCACTTTTCGTCACTCAAAAAGCTTGCGGATCAGAATTTCAAAGCCTTTCACTTAGAAGAATCACTGTGACACACAAATATCCTGGCACTCTGTTTGAATACCAGGCATACATCAAATGATCCCAGAACATGACACGCCTAATCGTGCAACTATTGTAATTAGAGTCAGGTTTTATAACAAAGTCCCAAAGTACATTACCGATTTGCCGGATGGTGAGTTAAAGCATCATGTCAAGTTGGTTTTAATGTCTAAAGGCATAGGGTGAATCAATATGTGAACGATGGTGATGTCTGGAAATGACGCTCCTCTCTGTGCATCCACCAAAAACGAATGTAACTATCTATGTTAATAAAAATATGTGCCATGATAAACGAAATCTTTTCTTGCCGGTTCTTCTCGGTGACTGGGTTGTTTTTCCGAACAGGTGGTAGCTTTGACGTTCATAAGCGTCTTATTAGGGCCTAAACTGAATAAAGTATTTTTGATTTTGATTTTTCAGATATATACTTGATATATGGTAGTAACGATCCAGTCTGATATGATTGTCGTGTTCGACCACCCGGATACAACGCACGTTGTTATTTCATTATCGAAAGGTTATCATGAACAATAATTATGATTGTCATTAGGGAATAATAAAAAATATTATGAGGCATCACAATTATATTAGAATGTACTTTACATTAGAGTATTAACTTACTAGTTTTTGCTCGCGGCTTCGTACTCATTAATGTACATTTGACCTATACTTCGAGAATAGTACTTTTTTCTTAATGAAATGTACCCTATGTTCATTTTTGTACCCCTGAAAGCGTGTATGCAAAATTTCATAATATTTGATTGAGTTGTTAAGACGTGAAAGCGTAAAAAAACAAACAAACAATTAAACAAACTCAAATTCGTATCTAGTTAGACTTTGTATTATAAACACTTTAGAGGACCGACAGGCGGTCTCAAAGTATTATAAGGGTGAATACGGTTTTCATTAATTTACGTAAACCAAATTCATTTCAGGTGAATTTAACAAAATCAGCAAATGATTCGATCACATTACATATAGCTTTTTTATCTTTATTTTTGACAACCAGTCTTCTAGTAGACTATTACTGCCATTGTCAAGTGAGTATCGATATTACAATTTTCTTGATATAATTTCAATGAACTAACAAGATGGTGGCCATCTTGTTAGAACTTTCCATGGAGTTTTTGTGGCATCTCAGAATTCATGGTCCGTGGTATTATTTTCCATTCACTTCACTTATGCACAATAAACAGACTATATTACATAAAACACCACCAATTTTACACAATATAGAGTCAAGTAACACAAGATGATGAATAAAAAATAAAATCCACTACATGACAGACCAAGATCCCGCCAAAAACTCCACATATAACTTTGCAGGTTATTTTATCGTAATCCAGACTAAAAATCCGTAGCAGATTATATTGTGATAAACGATGATAGCTTAATGATTAGCGTTATGAAATGCCGCGTCGATTGGCGGAGGTTTGATCCTTGTCAATGAGACAGAGCTTTCTGTAAGGGGATACATAAAAAAAAATGCTTTCTTCAATTTAAGCCCTAAGAAGGCACATCGTGATGGAACTATGGCATAAAGGTAGGATTTTTTCTAAGCCTGCCCGACTAGCTACTACACACCGATTGAAGATCTGATCTCCGCTTCTGCACTTAAGAGCCAGCCACCTCTAGTTTTAGTGTGTTTACCATCGTGGACCACATGATTATTTAATATCAGTTGAGGTTGTGATCAAATTTTAAAACTTATAAAGTGCTAGCTGTGCCCGCGACTTCGTTCGCGTGGAACGTTATGTAAAAAAACAGTGATTAATACAGTCATCTGAATGTATTAGGTTCATTTACTTATCTACTTTTCTCTCTTACTTAGTCGGGTCATCATTAAAATTACAATAACTTTTGATAGACCGAACCGATTTTAATGAAACAAAGACTAAATTTTACTCGAAGCTATACTTTATGATTTCGTTGAAGAGGTTTTATCGTGAATGCAGTATACGTTACGCAGTTATGCGTGTTCAAACAAACAGACAGACAGACATTTCTAAAAACGATTGAAATGTATTTTATTACTTATTCCTAGACACCTGTAACAATTTTTTTCACAAAAAATTAAAAAGTACAGACACGTTAGATTTACATTCTTATTATATACTAGCGGCCCCGGCAGACGTTGTCCCGCCCTGATTATAAACAAATCTTTGACAAATTATATACCAAAACGTTCCTCATGAATCACTTTATCTACTGGTGAAAACCGCTTGAAAATCCGTTCAGTAGTTTTTGAGTTTATCGCAAACAGACAGACAGACAGACGCGGTAGGGGACTTTGTTTTATACTATGTAATTATATAGATTAGCAAATTGCAGTATATATAATAGGTGACCATTTTTTCCTTGTTTAGAGAACAAAGAGTTTTTAAAAATTGAAACATTCGTATTAAGGTTACGTTTCAGGTAAAGTTTGCGATTGAATGGCCCGGTTGTGTAAAACCTCATTAATTTCTCAGAGACTTTGAACTTATTTCACGAACTAATTTCAACAAGTTCTAATCAAGTGTTTCTGATAGGCGATTTAGATAAAAACTTTTATACTTATCGGGACAAAGTTTTGTAGAATATTAATCAGTTATTCGCAAGGGGTTATTTTATGGTTTATTTAAGGAAAAAAATGAGTAATTATATGCATAGGAAAACGGTTTTGTAAAAATATACGAGTGTTACTTGGATTATATTCTTGAACCCTGTATAATTGAAACTTAGTGGATAGCGTGTTTGTACATCACATTGATCGACGTAGGTTCGAATTATGGCCATTGAGTCAAAACTTTCTTTTAAGGAAAATATTGTGATGGAACTATACCATGTTGGTAATGCTTTTTCTATGACCGCCTAGTTCTAGCTACATCACTGTCAAGCTGAAAATCTGCCGCCGAGTTCTTGTTGGTGTGCTCCGGCTGCTGCCCTTGAGAGCCAGCCCCCCCCTCTAGTTTTAACCTATTTGCCATGATAAACAGCATTGTCATTTAGCATGAAATGAGATTATGGACAAACGCTAAACAAAGTATAGAAAATGTTAGTGAATTATTATTCTATATTCTGATAATGTTTTACCTTTATAGTTGATTTTTTATATAAGGCAAGTCGCTCAGGTACAAAGAATGTACATTTGCGAAAGGGATGTTAGGGCATCGTATTGGACTGGATGTCGATCAAGTGTAATACCCGAGAAAGTGGCTTGCTTAGGCAAATCGCGTTCCATCATCAGTCAGAGTTTATTCAGTAACCTAGTGGGTGGTAGAGTATCCACAAAATATTTAAGTAACAAAAATACTAACTAAATAACAAAAAAAACGATCGTTAGGTTCCGAACCGACGTCTTCAGTCCATATAAAGACCGTTATAATTGAACTACGGCAACATGACATTTCTTGCCTGATTATCAATAGTTGGAATTAGAAGCATAAAATCTAAAAGTAGGCTGAATCCTGATGATGTATAAATGTTTGTCTCTTTGTCATGAAGCATTTTCTTTCCATTCATTTGCAAACCATAACGATTCTACGATCCAAACGATTCACCTCAATAATACGATGTCGACCAAGTTGAAAAATATGTGTAAACGAAACTGTCACTAATATGTTGTTACATTTATTTTAGTATATAAAATGTTTCCTTATATATTTTATGTAATTACATGCTATTTATTTATAAACTTGAAATTTTGAGATGCACATTTCTGAAATACAACTTCTCATCTTCATATTTCATGTTCTTGACATATAGTAACAAAATAATCTGTACGGGGCACAGCGCGGCGGCTGCCAAAAATTAAGTCATGTTTCATTTCAAAGATGTAACTAGAGATAGCGTTGCTAAACATAGGCGACAAGATTTTGTCCGAAAACATAAACTTGGATAATAGTTATGATTAGATAATAGTTAAGTTAGACTTAGATAATAGTACATGGATAGCAACCAGCTTGCGATACTGTTGCATGCAGTCTTCTGGCTTTTAACAATTCAGGATCAGCTAACGTATACCCAGCTGCTAAGACATTTGCAGGTTTGCTTATAAGTTCGTTATGGGAAAGAAAATGTTTGTAAAATCGTATGGAAAAGTAAATATTTTGGGTTAAGAAAGTCCATATAAAATAGTAAGTGAGTAATTGATAAGGAATACAGGACGGAGATCTTCAAAATATTGACTGATTCAGAGACTTTTGTTCACTTGCAATTGTATTTCATTGCATGACCGTACTGTAAACGGAAAATTTGATCTCATTTTTTCTTACGGATGTACCGTGTGCTGCAGGCGCGGACAGCAAGTAGTTTATATAATTTTAAAACATTACCTACCGTAGCTTTCTAATATGTAAGTTATTTATGTTCACACCAGAATGAAATAAATGTAGTAGTTCAAATTGAAATATATACTTTATTAATCTTAATTTAAAAACAAAATCTCATTACTTTTTCGTAGGATTTTCTACTCCTACGCAGAATAATAGGAGCCATGTACATAATTCTTTACGTGCTTCCATTACATACTGGTATTAGTTTCGTTTTTCGTAGATCAAGGAACTCGACAGAACTAACTGCCTTGTTGAGCTATGGTAAATTCTGCCCACACCTATTTCTATCGCAAAAAGATAGTGCTCGTGTTTATGTGTATATTATAAGTATGGTAGGAACCACGTATTGTGATAAGAAGCGTTTCAGCTCCGTATTCAGAATAAATGATTAATTTGTGAACAAACGTAGGTAGAGATCCTGTCCTGTTTCGTGTTGATTTCATCACATTATTGATTGCAGTAACCACCTAATATTAAATGACCGGCATACTTCCCTGCTATTTCTACTTTAGAAAACACGAATTAACTAAAGCTGGTCAGTGTAGAGGAATAAAAAATGAGTAGACGCAATTATTCACACATCAGTAGGGAGTAGGCAATAACTATTACGACTAAGTCATCTATTAGTAATTATATACACCTACGACTGTAGTTTTAAATTTATTTGAACATAACACATGTACTTTACGTAAGCTAGCAAGAGACTATTTGTATAGTCCAGACTCCAGAGTTGTGAAGTAACTAGACTTTATCTGTAGCGAAGTAGATAAATAATGTATGAGCGCATAGCCTGATTCGATTATACCTGGTATTGGACTAGTGCACGTCTGAAATCTATAAGTTCAATATTGCCGATGTACATTTTAAATAATACGTTTCAACTTTCAAACCCGGATTTAGAAGGTTCGGAAAGATTTTTATACAAGTGTTCCTAATATCAATAGCAAAATGATTTTCAAAGATAAATTTTAAACTAAAATTAAACTGTGTCAGATGTATCCGAATTTAATTCGAAATTAAAATAGCAAATAGTTTATATGACGGTTTGACGGCTTTACTCAAAAATTATGATGATTAAAATTTTTATATGTTCATTTTAGTTTAAAAATAATTTTATAATACTAAGAATAATGCATTCACGTATAGTCGTATAAAATTGAAAGTCGTAAAATTAAGATGTAGTAAAAATGGGTTGAATATGAAAAAACAAATATTTTTTTAATTTATCTCGTGGACTTTGATTGGAAAATGGTAGTCAAACATTAATCGTTATTATCTGACAATATAATCAAAATCTAACTTTTTTAAAATATCAATTGGCAAGTCGTATTTTGTCGATTTTAGTTTTATACAACCCACATAGCCAATTTGGCCCTTGAACAGTTAGAACATTATATTAAACTATTTTTGGGCTCAACGTCGCTTTTTGGGACATACTGTATAAAGTGTTCATAACTATCTATAATTATTGTAAGATTGAACTATCTATAATTTTATGAGAAAAAATATCTATATATTACCATCATTAATATACAAAAACCCAAAATACACACTTAACACCTAAAAGCCGGCACACAAAAATGAGTGCATAATTTTGGATTATGCAGTCATTTCAAACAGTCTCGCGTCGCTTGCATCCTTGTAAAAACAACATTTAATCATTCACGTAAGGTTGAATTTGCATAATCGTAAGTTTATCGCATAACTATAACCACGTATGTGTATTGGGGGAGTTTTTGCGGCCTGTTTTGAGCGCTACTTTTACTCGAGGCTGTTTGTCTTGGGTTTTTATACGTCAATGATTACAATGTATATATATGATTTACACTTACCTGCAATGGCTCGTCCCAACAACAATGCACTGAACAAAATGGCCAGAGCCCTCGCACTCGCTCTACACCTCATCTTGTCCACTCTTCTACTTTTAATATCAACTATTCATCATTATCACTTTGACGGTAAACTTATTTGAAAGCACTGTAATATTTTTCACTTAATTTTTGTAAAAGTCATTCTCAATCGATCGTAGGACGCATATATTGATTTTTATATTTGTTTGATATTTAGAAAACTGTCTGTCGGCAGTAATTTACTGAATTGTTTCGATCAAACCTATTGATAAAATACTACACGTACAAAGGGTATACTTTTCTGTGGATTGTTTATTGTATGTATGTATTGTGTTTTTTTTTATGAGCTAGTGAGGATAACTTGGTAATCATACGAGATAGAGAAAGTGTTTTTAAATAATAAATTAGTTAGCATTACGTGCTCAAAAACATTATGATATATCATTTTCTTTATTTATTATGTGCATTCATAGAATGAAAAAAGTTGATAAAAATACTTGTTTACTTATATTAAGTTGGTTCCATCGTATAAAGCCATGGTAATAAATGATCAAAGAATTTAAAATTTGTCCAATATAATGCGGGTAAAAAAACTTTTTAAAAATATTTGAGTTTTAAGTTTTTTTCATAGATATCATTATCAAAGTCTTCGAATTTTAAAAAAAGCTAGTTTATTCATAAAAAGTACATAACAATCGTTAGGTAAATACTTCAATATTATCAACAAATATTAATACAATAACTAATATTTATCAGTGTAATTCCTTAAACTAATATATAGTGATAAAAAAATGTATATTATCATATTTCAGAATAAGATATAGATCGTTCCCACAAATTATTATTGAAAAGCATGTATTATTGCATCAAGTATAAAGTTTTACATATTTTGTGATCTAGAACAAAGTGTAATAAATCATACTCGTGCTGAAAGACCATTATTTATTCATATTGTCTAAAACGTATACAAAAACGTAAGTAATAGTATCGGTTTAAGACAAAGGAATTATTTTGTAAGCTGGGGTCGACGTTGCGTTTGTATTTGTTATGCTTATAAGAAAATATTGCCTAAAATAGAGAGCGAAACCAGAATTTAAAATAACGTATATGGATGTGTCCTAAACATCTTGAAAGTACAACACATTGATTTCCTATGAGTGGATTTTTATAATATTGGTACATAACATAAATTAGGCTAAAGTTCAGTACAAGATAGGTAAAAAACGGTGAAAAATATGTAAAATCTAAAACAATAAGACTTTGAGGAAATTAATTTGCTTTAACGCTAACGAGTGATTGTATCTTCTATATACTATAATAAAACTGTAGCAAGGTCAAATCTGTACATTAAATATTTTTTGAAAATTTTTATCGGGGTAGACTTTGTTATCGACATAGAAGCCAAAAATAATCTTTTTAGAATTTTTGTCTGTCTGTCTGTCTGTCTGTCTGTCTGTCTGTCTGTCTGTCCCTGTGAACACGCATCACTCTGAAAGTACTGAACCGATTTTGACGAAACTTGGCATAGTGGTAACTAATATTACGAGATTACATTAGGATACTTTTTATCTCATAAAACGCAAGGGTTCTCCAGGATCTGCCTGTTTGTCTGTCCCTTTGAACACGTACCACTCTGAAAGTACTGAACCAATTTTGAGAAATTTGGCACAGTGATAACTAATATTAAAGGTTACATCTAGAATACTTTTTATCTCATAAAACGCAAGAGTTCTCAGGATATGGAGAAAGTAAAAATTTGTAGTTAATGAAATTTTTGACGGATTTTGGTAAATTTTCATTGTGCTATATAAGCAGACAGATAGCTAAAAAGATAAGCTATATTTCCCTAAGCTACTTTAAAAAAAATACCAAAAAAAAAGATCGCCGGGATTCGAACCGTCGGCTCCGGCGAACCATATAATGTCCAGTACGTTATAACTGAGCTACGGTTATATGACGTTACTATCCGTAATTATCAACCACATAAAATATGTGTAAACGAAACTGTCACTTATAGGTTGTTACATTTATTTTATTGTATAAAAAATGTTTGCTAAACAAAGGTGACAAGATTTTTTCCTAAAACATAAAACTAGATAATAGTTACATTGCATTGTAGAAGATGAATCTCAACTAGAGTTCTATCAGTACGTGTGTTGTTTCGATATTTGATAAAATTAGTTTTCTAAATGTTGTTGAGTCTTGAAGTAGTTGGGTTCAGGTTTGTGAATCTAAGATTAAAATAAATCTGTTGAGGTGTATGCAGTTATTTTTTTTTTCTCGAACTGACCACGCTATTGACCTAGCAAGGTCTTAACAGCTTCACCGGACTACTGTTTGCAGTTACTATGTTGTATTTATACTAATATTATAATGAGTGGTAAAGTTTTGTTTTCGAGGAATGCTTGGTACCTACTACTGGTCCGATTTCAAGAATTCTTTCACTGTTAGAAAGGTATATTATCCCAAGTTCAGTATCTCAGTAAAAAAGGTGGTTTGTATGTCAAAAGTAAAATAAATGTGACCAAATTAAAATTGAATGCAGATTTCACGTATACTTTACAAATTCTTATAAAACAAACAACTAAAACAAAATGGAAATTTAATGTAGATAAAGTTCAACTTTTACAGTATGTTACGTGATGAAGTTACAAGGGGTACTGGGAAGACATTTATCGGCAATATATGTAAGTTAGTTTAGATCTTCACTTTGATGACACTACTTTAGGTAATGCTGCGAACAGATTCTAGGCTTATTTTAAAAGATTTCTCACATACCAACTGGGTATATGTTTGAGTGAGTCCCTGGATAGTTTGGATTCACGATTGGAAGTGCTGGATAACGCTGCAATAGGGTTTTAGGTTTTTTAAGATTATTTGCGTTTAAAAATACAATTGAAACCGGTAATAACCGATTTGGTGCAGACGAAGTTGCACGGGTCAGCTAGTTTCTTAAATAAACGGAGATCGGAATTTAATATAGCGAGTAATTCGCGATAAAAAGTCTAATTTGATGAAAAAAGATTAAATTCAAATTGCTTTTGATATATCTATTGATTAATTAAAGACGATGTATGTGAGTACTGAAGTCAGACTTCTAACATGAAACATATGTAAAAATGTAAATAGTAAGAAAATTTAGAATATTTATATTCTACTGGATTCGTAAAGTGTCAATCCTGTTAAAGTAAATAAATAGTGTACACGAGAACAATTTCGTCGTAATTGTATTTATCCTCTAGAATATAAGCTCAGCCGGTACTATTGAAAGAGTTTTCCTTTTGTAGACTCTTTCACACTATCATAGGTTTGTTTTCTTTTCAGATTTTTTCAAAATGTTCCATTTTGTTTTGTTAGAACTAAAATTAAAAACTAACAAAAATTAAGCTTTAGTACAGTCTTTGCCAAACTTTTTGGCAGCTTTTAATATAGTAAAGGATAAGTAAATGCTAATTTTAGATTTCTATAGTAATACTTTAACTTTGCTTTGAATTAATCTCTAGTATACTGCGCGCAAGCCCGAAGTTACAGCTATATTCAGAATGGCCAAAAAGATCGACGAAGACTGTACTCGCGTAAAAAACACATATATTATTTATAGACTGCAAGCTGTATACATAACTAATTTCCGCCCGCGACTTCGTTCGCGGGGATTAGTTACTTTGGTCTAACGCTAACACGCAGCGGAAACTCTCAAAACCCTATTTTGAAACATTCGTCATCGGTGCTCCGCTCCTATTGGTCTTAGCGTGAATATAGCCTTCCTCGATAAATAAGCTATCTAACACTGAAATAATTTTTCAAATCGGACCAGTAGTTCCTAAGATTAGCGCGTTCAACCAACCAAACAAACAAACGAAATCTCCAGGTTTATAATATTAGTATAAATATATTTAAGTTTGACCACTTATAATTTTAGATATTTATTCCAGACTTTATTTAGTCATTTATGCAAAATTTTAGTCATTAATTCCCTTTACTCTTCCTAGCAGAATTAAATCTAAAAATAAAATATATGTTAAAATATCCGTAAGCTCAATTATTATAAAATAGTAATTAAAAATATGATAAATTTACATTGATAGTATATATCATTAAACTATAAGTAATTACCTTACTAGTAGTGGTTTACTGCAAAGTGGTGACAGTTTCACTACTAGTCGCTGATATGGTATGAAGAATTTGGTTCTCATAAATATTATTCAAAATACTGTATACTGCTATACAACGCAATAAAGTACATTTTAAAACAACATATTTTAAAGCAATGTCAATACATTAATATGTAACAATGTCACTGGTCTCTTTATAAATTTATATTGATCATCCCTATGTAGGCTAATGCATTTGTAAACACGAGACGGCTGGGAGTGGTAGGAATTAGTTTTGGTCACAAATACATAATAGCTTCTAATGCATTAATTTTTGCATGCATTAATTTAATAGATTATTATATGAACAAGTAATGGTTTCAATCTTTGAGAAAATATTTTTATCTACTCTTTCAGTGTTTAATTTTAGTTGCAAGTACCTACAAGTGTACAAGGAATTTTTTATTATTATTTTTTATCATATTAAGACTAAGGTTTTGGCGCGATATCTATTATGTATATATATATATACATATATAGATAAAGCATTACAAATTTGTTCTATAAAATAATGACTGTTTATTAATTTATTACATAAATATTCATTATTATTAAATACAAAATCCAAAAATTCAACTAGGAGCAGGTGTGGTGTGTTTGGCGGCATTTATAAAAGGGCTAGGTCGTCGACGCGTGCCGCGTAACACTAGTATAACGAGTAGCCGACAAAACAATTTGAATCTTATGTCTATAAAGATAGGGTTGTAAATGTTTTAGAGTATTTCGTTAATAGTGCAAAGTTCGTGATTTGCGTCGCCACGTCGCGCCAAGCCAAAACCAGGTATACCCACGCCTGTAGATGTTTCACATCAAAAATAGTATTTTTTCTTTCACGGTTAAGTCGTTATTTTAAAAGTCTGACTAGAAAAAGTTGAATATTAGGTTTCAGTGTTAGAATATTAAAATATCCGATTACGCAGGTCCAAGTAGTGGCCCAGACGATATCTAAGCGGTTGTTCTAAACCAATGTGCAGCCGAATTGGCTCCAGCACCTATGCGCTCATAGCGCTAGTTTTACTTCTCTAGTGTTGTACCTCGACCTTGGAAAGAAGCTAATGTGCAACCGATTCCCGAGAAGGGGGATCGGTCAGACCCTAACAACTACTGTCCAATTGCCGTAACCTCAGTGTTGTGCAAGATCATGGAGCAGATTATCAACAACCAGTTTTTCCGCTATCTGGAGGACCACTCGTTGATTAATTGCGAGGCCTTGGCGATCAGTCTCGACATTGCCGAGGCCTGTGATAGGGTCTGGTGCCGTGGTCTTCTTTCGAAGCTCCCGGCGTACGGACTCCCCAACAATCCATGCAAATGGATTTCCGGCTTTTTACATGAGCGCAGAACTCATGTCCTTGTCGAAGGATGTGATTTGCAGCCCATGTCAGTAAATGTTGGAGTTCCTCAAGGCTTTATACTTTCGCCTACTTTGTTTCTTCTACATATCATATTATACATGGGTCATTCCATGTCAAATCGACAAATTTTTTACCTGACCCCCTTTGATTTCGCTGAAAATTTTCTATCTTTTTCTACCCCCCGAAAGTTATTTTTCAGAATTTTTTCAAATTTTTTTTCCCGACTCAAAAAAAGTTATGAATTTTTGAAAAAAACCGCTCTTTTATTTTTAAATTGCCAGAACTTTTTCAAAAATTGACCGTTTGGGAACTTTTTTTTCAAAATTTTTGTTTTTAAATGTAGTTTTCGAAAAAAAATATGAAAAAATATTCAGAGTCCCAGATATATGAAATATTTTAGTTTTTTTTGAAAAAACCGTAATTTTCTCAAAGTCCGACCGTTTTTTTTTTTTTTGCTCTAAAAATACTTCAACTAATTCTGCAATGATCCCCGTTAATCAAAAGATGTGACGACAGTCGCTTCAAATTTTTTTTCTTGATTATAAAAAAACTTTTGTTGAATTTTTGCTGATTTTATATAACTTTGTTATGAAATTTTTTTTATTTCCTCGTGAAACCTCAAAAGTTGAAAAATAAAATTTTATTGGAGAATTTCAAGTGATTATCGTCCAAGAAATTGTTATTTAAAAATTAAATTTAAAATTTAAAATGAAATGTAGATGATATCTTTTTTACCGACAATCGATAGCTCTTAAATTATCACATTATTTATTATCCATATTATTTAAATGAAATGTAGATGATATCTTTTTTACCGACAATCGATAGCTCTTAAATTATCACATTGTATCAACTGGAGGTAACTTTTAAACCCATTGTATTTTTGAAGTTGTCATATTTCAGTACCAAAAAAAAAACGTCCATAAGAGTAAAAAAATAACGTCAATGAGAGAAAAAAATTTTTTTTTTTTTTAAAATAACAATTTCTTGGACGATAATCACTTGAAATTCTCCAATAAAATTTTATTTTTCAACTTTTGAGGTTTCACGAGGAAATAAAAAAAATTTCATAACAAAGTTATATAAAATCAGCAAAAATTCAACAAAAGTTTTTTTATAATCAAGAAAAAAAATTAGAAGCGACTGTCGTCACATCTTTTGATTAACGGGGATCATTGCAGAATTAGTTGAAGTATTTTTAGAGCAAAAAAAAAAAAAAAACGGTTGGACTTTGAGAAAATTACGGTTTTTTCAAAAAAACTAAAATATTTCATATATCTGGGACTCTGAATATTTTTTCATATTTTTTTTCGAAAACTACATTTAAAAACAAAAATTTTGAAAAAAAAAAGTTCCCAAACGGTCAATTTTTGAAAAAGTTCTGGCAATTTAAAAATAAAAGAGCGGTTTTTTTCAAAAATTCATAACTTTTTTTGAGTCGGGAAAAAAAATTTGAAAAAATTCTGAAAAATAACTTTCGGGGGGTAGGAAAAGATAGAAAATTTTCAGCGAAATCAAAGGGGGTCAGGTAAAAAATTTGTCGATTTGACATGGAATGAGCCACATACAGGTCAGCTTCATTGCTATGAAGACGACACCACCATAGGTCCTATTACAGTAAGCTTTCTTGCGGTCGGGGAGAAACAGACATGAACTAGTCATCGAGGTCGACCAACCCTTGTTCCGCATATCAACATGGGGGTCAAGTAATTTGGTTGAGTTTAATACCAATAATACACAAGTATGCACGTTTACCTGCAAAAGATCCCCATTTACCACCTCTCCTGCTCTTCAGAACGTCTTGCTCACAATGCGAGACAATCTCTATATCTTAGGTTTAGATATTCGCAGCGACCTCAATCCCAGGGATTACATCGAGAGTGTGATCTCCATTGCATCTCGAAGACTCGGAATCCTAAACACAGGGTGTGACAGTTTTTCACGACTAATCAACTATACTTCGTTCAAAAGGCACAAATTCTGCCTTTCGTGTAATAATGCTCGCACCTTTGGGACTGTTACGCAAAGTACTTTCTAGATACCCTGGACAGGTTGCAGAGACGGGATGTCCGCATTGTTAATGATGCAAGCACATTACAGAGTTTATAGAGCCGCTTCAGTTGCGTTTGGACATAGTCTCACTGAGCGTGTTCTACCGTCTGTATCACGGCGAGTGTTTTGCAGAGTTAATTAAATCCCTTCCTCCCCATTCCACAATTGAACCATGCACACTGGGCTTCTGAACCACAGTTTTACGATAAATTGTATCTGGCCACGAACGAAAAAGTTCGCAACTTCCTAACTTGCTGTACTGTAAAACTACGGAACAATCTGCCGGCCAATATGTTCCCTCCTTCCTATGACATGGGGTCCTTCAATCGCAACGTAAAGAGACATTTTCACTGGCCATCATGACAGCGGCGACTGGCGATGGATAGTTTGTCTCTCGGTAGTCGCCATTGTTTTCGGATTGTATTGCGCTCACCATCAGGCATGCTGCAGTCACTTTGCCGTGCTACAATAAAAAAAAAACGATTTGTTCAGGATGAGAACTAAACAATCCATGAATGACAAAAAACAATTTTGTTGAAATAATTTTTGGCTATATTATTATCTGTGTACACTCATTTAGTGATAACGATAAGTACTATATATAATTTTTTCCCATGAATTTTTGAGTTAGATATATATTATTACATTAGTAAAGACACTCAAATTACTATTGATAATAGTGTACCAAAATATAAAATAACACTTTGGATACTCGTATAGGGAAGTTAATATCAAGGCTATAAACAAAATAACTGACGTATTATATAGAATTGTTGGACTCTCATTTACAAAATTGGACGGACGTGTTGCGTGACTAAGCAACAAGGCGTTGCCAAAATGTGTGACGCGACGTTACACGCACACGGTCGCTTTGTGCTTTGTGCCTTTGGGCCACATCTGATAAGCGTATGACAGGCAAGTCGACAGAATTGTAGACGAATACATAACATTAGAGCACCAACCTAAGGACTTAAATCACCTGTCTACATTCGAGAATATTAAAATGTACTAATATCATTATAATCATGCTAATTAAGTTAACTGAACAATACTATCTTCACATCTACAGTATGATCAATTTGTATCAATCTATAATGTATATTATATAATTTTAAATTATAAAACTTTAAATAACCACAATATCTAAAACCTGATACAAAAATGTGTTATAGTGCAAATGAGAGTCATTAAGATTTGGAATTATGTATAAAGCCGATTATGCTTGTTAATTATTATATAAAGAAACTGTAAGCACTAAAGAAAATCACGGAAAAGGTACCCATTTGAAAAAATTACACAGAAAGTACTTTAGTTGTAGTTCTCCGGTAATACCGCAACCTACATAGAACAAAGACATATGTGAAAAAAACACCTTACAGGAACGTAAAAACTGCTACAAATTAATTTGAAGTTCTAAAAATAACCTGTAAACAGCAATAACGGGCTAAGAGAAACTGCAAATTAGCACATAAATTTATTTTATTTCATCTGGTGAGCGTTACTTCCACACTAATTGAAACAGTTAACTTTTACAGACCACATTCATTGATTTTATTCTACACACGCGTTTATTCACACTCCAATTTAGGTCTGATTCACATTTGGAAGTAACAGTTACTTCTTTCTAGGTCTTATAATATTGCTCGTAAGAATAGTTTCACGAAGAGTGCCTATAGAAAATTATCAGAATAAAATAAGTATCGGAACTCGTCTGATGGCCCTTTTGTAGTAACGTTTTAGAACATGATACCGATCTATTAAAAGAGTATCTATAATATATTTTCCACGTTCATTTAAATATGATTCCATTTTAGGGGAGGTATATTCTAAAGCAAACGAGTTAAAAATTGTCCAGCATTTGGGATTCGTCTTCTTTAGACTAAAGTTATTTAGTTATTTTACGAGTTTATCTTACCTATATATATATTTAAATTTCTTTAAATTTTATTTATTTATAAGAGAATTTCTGAAAAGATTGTATTTTTAACGCTTACATTTTTATATGAAACATATATATATAAATATTACTATACCGTTATTCTCGGAAACGTGTGGTATGAAAGGAGTTCGTAGTTACTTTAGAAAGGAATTACTAAAGCATCAGGATGTTCTCATTGGCGTAATATGGCTTAAATGTATTGGTTATAGAAAAGACTAGTCATATAGTCATGTTGACTGAATGGTTAAGACCAGAGAAACATATATCAAATGTAATTATTGCTTTGCGGAACTATAACTGTGCGAAGAAACTTGAACTTCTTGAAAAATCTTCTCCAAATATCGTAACGTATTGAATTTAAATATATAACTTATACATTTGGCTGCCTTTGAAATTTTCTACATATCAGACTGGTGTAATGATTAAGCCTATGATTTGTAGGTTGGCATGATGGTAGGACGATTAAAAACTCGTTAGGCCAGCAACCACCTTTAGATTGTAAAACTGTCGCCAACCATCCACCAGATTGTTTTCATAGCAGAATTTGCAAGCCATTCCCTTATTTAGAAAACTGTTTTAGCATTATTGGAAACAATTTCTTTCAAACTGTCAAACGAAAAGCGTACTAATTAGTTGGAGTTATAAAAACATTGTGCTAATAAGTTCAACTGCAGATGACATCATGCCATTAATATTTGCAATACATTCCATGGTGTTATAAACTACAATTGAGAAACGGAATAAAATGTATTTTATCTGATTTTTTTTTATGAGGGCAAAAATCGGACGAGAATGTGCTTGCTTTCAACGCACTGTCTGTTCTAGAAATGTTATTTAAAATAGTTGTTCAGGAACGTCATTCTTAGATGTGTAGCAATAAAAATCTAACGTTTAACAGGTAGGAGAAATAAATCTATATGTATCTATCTATATTTATAAGCGTTATAATATAAAGTCGCTTTTCGTGTGTGTCTGCTTCCATAGGTCTTCTAAGTTCTAAACAACGCAACATATTTTGACACGGTTTTCACTATTATTTGGAGAATTTCTTCCGGAAGATTTATATAGCATATATTATACTTAAAGGTAAGTAAACGTATTTTAATGAAGCAGTAAGTAGTTTTCGGACGCTCTCACTGAAAACTTATGAGATACATAAAAATAATATACTACAGTATTACGATAAATGTGTACAGAATTTAAGGATAACTCACAGTAATCATTCTTATCTATAACATTCTATTAAAAACCAAGTTGTTATTTGGGACGTGTTGTGTAGTAGTATGCACTGTGTTTATTATTTAATTTATCACTTCCCGCAACCCGCACACCGCAAGGTGACCCTGCAGAAGCTATTTTAAATCAACACGAATATAATATTAATTCTTATTCAATTAAATACTTTATTTAGGTACATTGGGTATCTGATATACATCAATGCTGCCCATTACAGTAAGTATAACATTTTAATGAATAATATCTTAAACGATATCACAGCTTTAAAATTATGCGAAATAAGAAAATTTATCTAAATCGTTTAGTCACTTATGTCGTCCCACACCGCAGCAATGCGAAATCGGCTTTCAGTAGCTAATAACGATTAGATAAATATAGATAAATACCTTCTGCCCGCGACTTCGTCGCGTGGAATAGTTACAGTTTACGCATCGCAAGCTCTCAAAAAGAAAAAAAACTATTTTGAAACATTCCTCATTAGTGCTCCGCTAGCCTATAACCTTCCTCGATAAATGAGCTATCTAACACTAAAATCTTCGAAGATCTAAGATGAGCGCGTTCAAACAAACAAACTCTTCAGCTTTAATGCTTCATAATCTTAATATATATATTTCTTGTGTGCGTGTGTATGTGACTGAACTCCTCCTAAACGACTGGACCGATTTTGATGAAATTTTTTGTGTGTGTTCGTGGAGATTCGAGAATGGTTTAGATTCACAATTGGACCCGGTAGGTGGCGCTGCGGTTGACTTTTAGGATTTTTTTTATTATCAAGGCAGGACAACGTCCGCCCGGCCCGCTAGTATTAATATAGATTACATTTAAACCTACTTTAGTTAGATTATGAGACATGACAAGTGTGATTAAATATAATATAATATCAAAGAATTATAACTAAAAAAAAGTAATCGTAAACTAACAAACACAAAGAGAGCAAGAAGATAAAACGAGAACTGAAAATTGCGTGTTCTTATGTGAAACGAGCCGCGGCTCCTAAGTTTGACACGTAAAAGTACACGAACGTTTCGCTAAGTCGACATTATCCAAACAAGACTTAAGGGACGAGCAAAAATTGAGCTCAACGTCTCGTTTCACTGTTTTGTTCTAACAAACAATTCTCTTGTATTCCAGCATAGTTGAATCCTTAAATAAAACATAACAAGAAATCCTTACGACACTAGAAATACTTTTTATCATATTATGCTTTTAATAATAAATATTTGTTTTTTTTTTTTTTATATCATAGGAGACAAACGAACATGCGGGTCACCTGATGTTAAGTGATCACCGCCGTCCATAGACACTAACAACACCAGGGGAGTCGCTAATGCGTTGACAGCCTGTGTTTGGGGGAGGGGATGAGGAGAGGGGCGCTCTCATTGACCAAATGAAACGCAACAATGCAAGCACTGTTACTTCACGTCCGTTTTCTGTGGGTCGGGTGGTACTACCCCGAGCGAGCCGATCCATTCATGCTGAAACCGGTGATAGCTTTAGCGTGGCTCTACCACCTCTAAAATTGTTTAATAGTTATAAGTAAACTGTTAATAATACTAAGATTACGTTAACGTTATTATTATCCACTCCATTGATTAAAATCGACTAATATTGAAGTAATTAATTTTAAAACATAATCATATTTTGGATAATACTGCAAATATGATAAAGTTATTGTAATCACTCCATTGATAATATTTGATCTTTTCGTTTTAAATCATAATTAAAGCGTTGATAGCACTACTTTATGATAAAGCTCTTATTACCCAATATCCATTCATTTTGATGATTAGGTAGGCGGAAGAGCCAAGCTTAAGCTATTACTGGTTTCAGCATGAATGGGTCGGATCGCCCGGGGTACTATCACCCTCTCATAGAAAATCGACGTGAAGTAACAGTGCTTGCATTGTTGCGTTTCGTTAGGTCAGTGAGAGCGCCGGAGGCTCACCTCCCCTCTCCTCCCTCCCCCCTCCCTCCCTTTCCCACAAACACAGGTTGGCAACGCACTTTCGACTCCCCTGGTGCTGTTGGTGTTTATGGGCGGTGGTGATCACTTAACATCAGGTGACCCACCTGTTCGTTAGCCTGCTATGACATAAAAAAAATATATATGTTAATTGCTACTAGGACATCATTTTTTAGGAATCTTTATTATCTTTTTCGATCACCGCGAGTTTCTTCGTTTCGTTTCGAGTTTATTTAGGATTACATTTAAAACAAAAACACTACAAAATTGGGAAATTTGTGATCACAGTACCTAAATATGTGATCTAGGGTGTTGATTTTCCATACTTTCAAAATTATTCCTATTATCAGTTATTACTTATTTTTTATTTTTGCCTGAGCCTTTTTTTTATTAACGTGGGGAAATCCCTTATGGATACGCCACCCTCTCAGGAGAGAGAATTGGTTATGTCCAACTCGCACGGACTAAAACCCCACGATGTACCGTCCGACCGTATTGTTGGGGCGGCAAGGGATCGAACTACGCTATTCCCCTGGGATAGCCGCCCCAACGGTCCGCCCGGCGGAAGGTGGCCACCGGGCTCCGTCCTAATAGGGAGACAATACCAACTGCCTCCCCACGTCTACCGGACCTGTGCAAAGAGGAGATGGGCCCCCCGGCCCACCCCCTCAGGTCCGGCTACGGTGGTGGGAGGAGAAGGGCAAATCGCCGCCTCCTCCCTCCGTTCCTCCGTTGGCGGAGAGGGCCACTCAGAGAGTCATCTTCGCGGACCCTCTCCGCCGCCTCCTTCTGCGAGATGACGTCCTCGCAGAAGGAGGCCATAGCATTCCATGCCTCTTCGCTGCCGAGCATGGCCGAAACCACACTTGGCAGCGACAAATCCAGCCCTACCGCCGCAGTCAGAAAGCGGCGCTGTCCCTCCCACGCAGCACACTCTGTCTGAGTGTGCTGCGCGGTATCCTCCGCATCGCCGCACTCATGGCATGCGGTGGTTGGCTCCCTACGAGCGATCTGGTGCAAGTACCACCCGAAGCAACCATGCCCGGTGAGTAACTGCACCAGTCTAAACGATAGGGAGCCCCAGCTCCCTATCCAATTCGGCAGGACCGGGCGGACGGCGTCAATAGTGTAACGCCCATAGCGCTCGTCCGCTAGGTCCTGCATCTATCGTCCTTTCGCCTCCTCCCGGCCCTCCCTTCTCTTGGCCTCAGTCTCCCTGGGAGCCGGAGGCTCCCCGATACTTTTCCTTGCCGCCGTAAACTCGTACACGATGGCAAGAACTCCCACCTCCAGCTCCCAAGGCAGGGAGCCTGCGAGCGCAAAGGCCGCCGCGGAGGCCACGGTGCGGTACCCCCTGATCGCCCTCAGTGCCACTATAGTCCTGATCGCCTCGTATCCGCTTGACGTATATTTACGTATATTTATGTAATAAATTAGTTACCTACAGTGAAACATGGAAGATAACGTTGTTCTATAAGAAAATATATACCTAAACTCCACAGGCGTTTGTTGCTATTTGTCGCTATTATGATTATTTGTAATAAATAACTTACTTAAAGCAAATTATCGTTACATTTCAAAATGAGTTAAATCCAATTTTAACCGTTCATATAACATGTTTATTTATTTTTAATTTCCAGTTTTTATACACCATGAACGAATTCTAAATTTAGCTCTCCATAAGGTTTTTAGTTCTTTTTTATGATCTTCGTATTTTACATGTACAAAATTAGAAGATCTTGGAAAACGTAAAATATTAGGAACGACTTAAATTGGATTTAGCTCATTTTGAAATATAACGATTCGAATATTCTACGTGTTCTACACATGCCGTTTTATATTAAGATCGGTTGAGCGGTACCGTTTTGCTGTAGTACGACGCCATGTACCGAATCTACTGCGAAGCCACATAGTGACGAGTTTTAGGTGAATAGTAAAAAAACGAACATTATAACACATACATATACACCAACCTTCATGGCGGTCTTATGGTATTCGATTTCACCAATCTCATCTATACAAACGTGTTGAAGATAAGAAAATATATATTGAAGTGTATATTTGTAATGTAAAAATAAAATTTTTTTTTACTAAATCGATATGATAGTATACTGCAATTATGACAAAAATCAATTTTTAAATTGTTTGTCTGTCTATATGTTTGTTCCGGCTAATCTCCGTAACGGTTGGACCGATTTTGTCGGGACTTGCACTGGCAGACAAGCGACTATATAATACATAATTTAGGCTATTTTTATCTTTAAAATATATAATAAACTAAAGAAACAGTGTCAAAAACCGCGCGCAATCAAAGCGCATGTTTATACTGAAGTTTTTTTTAGCAAAATGTCGCGAGAATCCTTTGTATATATATAACCCGGTCTATTATTGAGGGTCACGCGGATGCACGCAGTGCCCTTAAAGGGAATTTTAAAAAATGTTGAAAAATTGTCATAAAAGCTGATAAAAATGAAAAAGTTTGAAACAAAATGATGAACTTACAATTTTCGATAATTAACGTACCCCAAAAAGAAGTGACAAAAAGGTCTCTATATAACAATAGACAAAATGTATTGTCATTAAAATATATATATATATTCAATAATTAATCACAGTAAATGTAATTAAAATTAACAAAATTCTATAATATAGCATGCGTTGCTGGAATGATTTGAAATAAAGTAATAAAATCCATAGCAAAATTCATTACTGTTAGCTCTACAAAAAAATACAACACGCATCTATCTAAGTTTAATATCTCAGCCAAAAAGACTGTTTATATTTATGTGAAAAAGAAAATAAACGTTACAATTACTAATTATAAATTAGATACAGGTTCCATGTATACTTTACAAATTCTTATTAGAACAAAGAGCTAAAGCAAAATGAAAATTTCATGGAGATAAAGTTTACTTTTTACAGCATGTCAATTGATGCAGTTGGCTAAAACATAATAACATAAAAACTATTTGCCGGTAAAATTATTGTGTTGTTACGGGGATAGTAAACGGGGTGCGAAGGTGAGGATCAAAGAACCGTCCAGGGGATGTCGAGAAGACACTTGCCAATATATATAGGATAGTTTGGATTCACAATCGGAACCGGTAAGTGTCCCTACAATTGGGTTCTAAGGTTTTTTAAGATTTTTTGCGTTTGGAATTAAAATCGGAACAGGTAATAACCGATTTGGCATAGACGAAGTTGCGCGGGTTAGCTAGTTTAATAAAAAAAAAACAATTTAATACATATAACATTCACTATAAAACAATAAACTTTCACATATATCATCATCATTTCCAGGAAGTATTCCTGTATTAAGAATTATTAAACGGCATTTAAGAATGATTAATAATGTATAATGACGGCGTTTACTATCCGCAACAAAGCAATTATATTTGAAACAGTTTGTTAAATCTGAAATTCCTTTAGTTTTTATTCACCACCATTTACGTTATTCAATGTTAGTTATTCGGAACAATCGGTGACCTAGTTGTGACATCGTTTGCCATAAGTACCTGTCATTAAAGGGGTCGAATTATACAGAGAATAATAACGAAGTAATGTTTTAGAGCATAAACTAGTTATTTATTTAATTCTCATCGGGCTTACGTACTGAAACAGTAGGTACTTACCCTAAAACACAAAGGAACAAACCGGTACATTATTGGTTTCAGCATTACAATGTATATAGTAAAAGGACTTGTTATAAATTAAACACAGGTGAACATAAATCTGAAACTACAGGTATGAAATGTGGAGAGTGAGTTCCTTTTATTGGGTAATTTTTTTTTTTTTTTTTTTATTATTTTCTTCAAGAGCGCGGGTGGATTTATTGATAGAATGTTGTAGTCAAATCGGAGACAATTTTAAAAAAGTCTTTTTAAGTACATTTAAAAAGTGAAATGGAAGATGAAGTAATGATTTAAATATTAATGTAATATTAACGAAAACTGTTTGAAGATAGTTTACATAGAAATTATTATGACAGCTCATGATCTTGTGAATTATCTTCTCTTGTACGACAACTCATTTACGATGGATGTCAATTTTTCAAGCGGTCTCTCGATGTTTTTATATTCCATCAGTCGATAATACTACGTACTAATTATGTTTAAATTGAAGAAGCATGTCAATTTCAAACAGTCCATTCAGATACAAATGTCTCTGTCAGATACAAAAGACTAAATTATCAAATACTACAAAAATCGAAACCATCTGACGCAGAATGGACGGTCACCTACTCGACACTTCGAGCATTATTACATCAGTGTTTTTAACACCATATCATAAAAAATTATAAATGTAATAAATAATCAAAATTAAAATGCAACTCATCGTTATTTTCAAGATCTAAAAATATACATTAACATATTTATATATACTTAGTGATACTGAGATAAGATAGTTGTATCTACCTAACTACAACTCCCCTACTAATGGATAAGTCATATCCGTCGACAATCTCTGACAGTATTGTACAGTGTACGCTGTCGTGAAACATTAATGCGCATTCAACATTGTACATACTCGTGCCTTCAAATATAATGCAAATTCTCAAACAAAATACAACTGCGAAACGCGACAGCCACGCGGTGACTACCTACTGAATATAGTCGGTCGTAGTTCCCGAAAGCTAATAAAACTTTGTCCTCGTAGGCACCGCCAAATGCTGCGTAGCTGGAATAAGAATGAATATCACCTTATTTGTCATTTCAAATTGATATTAATGGGTGGCTCCAGAAATACTTCGTTTGTTATTGTGAGACTTAACGAAAAACCTCATTATATTCCTATAAAACATAGTCAAGAGAATTTGGCCTAAAAACTGCGTAATCTCTGGAAATAGGAGAGAGAGATGTATATCTATCTATCTATATAAATTAAAATGAACAGCAAAATATTTTGCTAAGCGCAAAACTCGAAGACGGCTGATCCAATTCGAGTAATTTTTGATTTGATTTATTCCTTGAACTCTGAGGAAGGTTTTTATGGAAAGAAAAATTGGAAAAATTGCAAGGAAAAACCTAAATATCAGTTTTCTTTTTCTGTAATTGTGAACGCAACTTCAACTTGCTATTAGCAACTTGAACGCATCCGTAATTACGATGCTTTTTTTTCATTTTTGACGTATGTAATTTTACCGTTTTACTGCAGTTTGCTCAAAAATTTTGCTTTCTCAGTTTATATTCCGAAAAAAAGATACAGTCTCTATGGGGTAGCATAGCAAAATGTTCCATATGTTGGTATGTATCTATTAAAAAGGTAAGCTAAGAAAAACAAAAATGAGTGCGTGTAACCGTCACACGCGATTGAAGTAAAACTTTTTAAATATTTTTGATTTTGTCAATAAACAGTTTATAAACAAATCAATCAAAAATCTTTTAAAAAAATAGTAAATTGAATAATAATAAAAATTATACAATAGAATTAATTATGTATAATTATATGAGCGCGCGACCGTGCTGCCGTCTGGTTTCAATGTAAGTAAGTAACAAATTTAATCAAAGCTTCATCATCTGTAATGCCATCTATCAGCTAATTCGGAACTTAAATGAGGCAGGAAATATTATTAGCAACTCTTTGTTATAAACTAAATAAAATATAGAAAAGAACAAACAGATTACTATGATAAGTAAAGTAGTAAGATAAGTAATTATGATTTGATAGAAGTTTTGTTTATGATTATTATCAATTATTATCAACCGGATGGTACAGAAACGTACCGCCATATTGCCATAACGGACATCCGTTGCATTGTCATCCAGTTACCTCCTAGTCATGCCTAAAGAAGTTTTACTTCAAAAATCATATTAAGGCAAAACGAAGTTCGCGGGGGCAACTAATCTATACTAATATATAAAGCTGAAGATTTTGTTTGTTTGTTTGATTGAACGCTATGATCTCAGGAACTACCAGTCCGATTTGAGAAAACCTTTCGGTTTTAGATAGCTCATTTATCGAGGAAGGCTTTAGGCTATATACCATCACGCAAAGATCAATAGGAGCGGAGCACCAATAAAGAATGTTTCAAAATCGGGCACTTTTTTCCTTTTGAGAGATATCGTTAGCGTTAATATTATATACGTTGCCATGGTAACGTGGTAAGTTTCTATCGCAAACATTGTCAAAGTTTATTTTGTTTTCCTATTCAAAATTTGTTATCTATTACGTATTATAAAAATAAAGTTTGTGTATGTACAATTAAAATAACAACTTTTTGATGAATGTATATGGCTACAAATGACCAAAAATTTTTTTTTATATTTTGTCTATATTTTTATATTATTATATTTTGTCTGTTTGTTTGTTTGTTCCGGGTAATCTCCAAAACGGCTGGACCTATTTTAACGGGAATTTTACTGGCAGATAGCCGAAATTATAGCGGTTGACATATTGTACTTTATTTGTCCGCGGCTTCGTCCGCATTGCTATTTCCAAAATAGTTGGACCGATTTTCACGGGGTGTTCACTGGTAGATAGCAGTTCTCATAAAAAGTAATTTAGGCTTTTTTTATTCGCCTTCGGCCGCAGTGCAATATCCGTAATGCTTGAACTAATTTTCACGGGGCTTTCATTGGCAGATAAATCACCTTATAAGAAGTAACTTAGACTATTTTATTTTGTTACTCAAGACTTCGTCCGCAATATTCTACTATCTCCAAATCGGTTGGACCGACTTTCATGGGACTTTTACGGGCAGATAACTAGCGAGATCGGAAGACGTTGTCCCGCCCCGATAATAAAAAGAAAACCTTGAAAAATTATACTTAAACCTTCCCCATGAATCATTCTATCTACTGGTGAAAACGGCATGAAAATCCAATCTGTAGTTTTTGACTTTATCACGAACAGATAAACAGACAGACCAGAGGACTTTGTTTTTAACCGACTTCGAAAAAGGAGTAGGTTACTATTTCGGTTGTATGTTTTTTTTATGCATGTTAATCGATATTTTCGTCAATTGTGAACCGATTTTAATGATTCTTTTTTTATTTGAATTGGTATACTATGTAGTGATGAAGTGCTACCTGTGCATTCGTCCGTGTGAAATTGATCAAAAATATGTTACAACGGCGTGAGATGTGTGCTTTACTGGACTCCAAGAATAAATATACATAATTGAAAGTCATATATTTGTATGTAATATTAATTATATCATTTTTTTGATCAATTTGGCGGCCATATTGTTTTAGTTACCGCGTTTGCGTCTACATAACTCAGTGATTATAGCAATGTATAAAACTAACTTAAGTGTATCGACAATAGGGGCATATTATATCTATATAATAAAAGATTTAAGACATATTGTTCGATAATGTATAACTTAAAATTTTCATTACTTTCTTATATAGTGTTAGTGAGCACTGACTGTGATATATAGTAGGTTGAAGTTCCAGGTATGTTGATGATGACAAATACCATGCCATTCGATATACTATTAGTATTCATATATCTAATGTACACGTTACATGTTACAGTAGATGGCGTGCGTGTCGTAGTTACAAATGTTTTTGTAAAAGCATTTCTGTAATGTACACACCTACTTACAATTTTACATTTATTTAATACATTTAAAAAAAACGCGTGCGGAGCCGCGGGGCACAGCTAGTAAATAATAAAAAATTAAACTTGAAACATGTAGGCGTCACATGTGGCTGCCTCCGCAATGTAGTAAGGATTATCCGACATTAAAAATGTTCTGTGATCTAAATTGGACGTGTCTTGTATGTTTGAGAACGGAATATGATTACTCATACACATTGTATGTGTCACCTTTCACTACCCTACATATAATTTTACTTGTTCAATAAGCTTTCCGTCAAAAAAATATAATCACAAGGCTCATGCTTTTGGTTTTTCTACTTTGTAATATAACATATGAATGATAATATCCTTTGATACGCAACACAAGACTGTTTATATTTTTAATAGAGATGTCAGACTCACCTGCGATATTAAAATTAATTCCGGGATAATAATGTAGTTGATTTAATAACCAACACAAATAGACATGTATCTATACTTTTAAACTAATAATATTGTAAAGAGATAAAGTTTGTGAATTTGTGAGTTTGTGACGTTATAGGGGTAATCTCAGGAACTATTGGTCCGATTTGAAAAATTCTTTCAGTGTTATATAGTGCATTTATCGAGGAAGGTTAGGCTATATATCATCACGCTAAGACCGCATATTTCAAAATCGGGATGTTTTTTCCTCTTGAGAGCATCCGCTGCGTGTTAGCGTTAACCCAAAAGTAATATTATAAAGACGTAAAGTTTCTGAGGTTGTAGGGGGTAATATCTGGAGCTACAGGCCCAATTTCAAAGATTATTTTAGTGTTATATAGCTCATTTATCGAGGGAGGCTATTACATGCTATATATTATAACGCTACGACCAATACCAATTCACCAATGAAGAATTTGTTTAAATCGGGTTTTTTTCTTTTGAGAGCTTCCACTGCGTGTTAGCGTTAGCCCAAAGTACGTGACACGGGACGAAGTCGCTAGTCGCTTGTATATAAATAAGTTTTTACATGAAACTGCGTTTAATGTAATCAACCCTGGTCAGTTATTGGCTACTGCGGTGTCGCAAATAAAACTTTGTGATACAGAATATGATATCGTAGTTGATTGCAAAAATTTCTACCGTAAAGTGTATATTTGTTATCATACCGTAAAACATAATGATACTTCTGACAATATTTTCTGTTTTATTTATTACTAGCTGTGCCCGCGCCTTCGACCGCGTGGTACCTTATGTAAAAAACAGTGATTAATAAAGTCACCTGAATGTATTAAATCCATTTACTTATCTACTTTTCTCCCGTACTTACGCCACGTCGACAATACAAATGACATTAACTTTTGATATAGTGCACCGATTTTAATGAAACAACGACAAAGTTATTCTCGAAGATAAGTCTTGTGATTTTCTTGGTGTGGTATTATTGTGAATCCAGTACTTTAGCAGTGATGTGTTTTTATACAAACAGACAGACAGACATTTCTAAAAATGATTGAAATGTATCTTACTACTTATTCCTAGACACCTCCAACAATTTTTTTCAAGAAAATCGAAAAAGTACGGACACGTTACATTTACTTTCTTATTATATGACTAGCGGGCCCGGCAGACGCTGTCCCGCCCTGACTATAAATACAATCTTGACAAATTATGTACTAAAACCTTCTCCAAGAATCACTTTATCCACGGGTGAAAACCGCTTGAAAATCCGTTCAGTAGTTTTTCAGTTTATCGGGAACAGACAGACGCAGTAGGGGACTTTGTTTTATACTATGTAATGATATAGATATAGAAGATATAGGTATAGACTGTGGCTAATCTGTATTTATAGACTAATGACATATGTTTTTGCCGCTTCACTCACACGTACACTTAAACTAATAGATAATATTTTTTATCTTGAATACTGTACGCACTATTCAATCTGGTCATGCTCTAAATTCATTGAAATTTGAAGAATGTAATATTGTTAAAATTTCACGAGTCAACTCAACAGTTACAACCAATGAAATTTGGATGGCAATCTAGCGTTTATAGCGGAGCCCTCGACATATAAGCGATGAAATAAAAAATCACAATCACTGTTGGCGCGATGATAAATGTGCCAATTTCAATTTATCGCGACTAGGCCACATTATATGGGCAGTAGAAGCGACCTAACTCGTAACTCGTACGTTTATGTCGTATTTCACGTCTTACGTGGTAATGGGTTCACGTACAACGTCAAGGGCCTTGACAGATACAAACTGCAGGTATACGAGATACATCGAAGTAGAATTTACTGTTTAATAGTATATATCTGGATGAATTATTTTCATTAATAACATATTTACGCAACTAAGAGAATTGAACTACACATGTAGGATTCAACCCTAATCCGTCAAACGTATAACTGTCTAGGTATACATTGAGATACAAACTGCAGGTATGCGAGATACATTGAAGTAGAATTTACTGTTCCATCATCATTACATAGTATAAAACAAAGTCATCTGCTGCGTCTGTCTGTCTGTCTGTTCGCGATAAACTCAATAACTACTGAACGGATCTTCATGTGGTTTTCACCAGTAGATAGAGTGATTCATGAGAAAGATTTAGGTTTATAATTTTTCAAGGTTTTTCTTATTATCAGGACAGGACATCGTCCGCCGGGCCCACTAGTAGTATATATTTGGATAAATTGTTTTCATTTATAACCTATTTACGCAACTAAGAGAATTGAACTGCATATGTAGGATCCAAACCTAATCCGTCAAAAGTCTAGTTAAAGGCATTATGAAGTGTTTTCTTCAAACTGCCGAGGAATCATTTACAACGTGTAAGAGTAAGGTGTTATATAAAGTTTGCGTGTGTGTCTATTTTTATTAACTAGTTATAATTCATTATTTTTTCAAGTACATTAATGAAATAAAGAATATCTTAAAAAAATAATGAAAAAAAAAACAATATCTTATTGATAAATTTTAGTGCTCTTAATATAATTTTTTGAAAAAGTACCTTTTTTTCATCAATAATGATACTTGAAAGGGTAATTAATTATAACTAGTTAATAAAAATATTTTTTTTTTCTCGAACTGACTACGCTATTGACCTAGCAAGGTCTTTACAGCTTCATCGGACTACTTAAAAATAGACACACACGCAAACATTATATACCAACTTACTCTCTCACTTATTATCAAGTAAACAAGAAAAAAGAATATCGGATGAGAAACAGAGGAGGAAGATGTACTTGAAGAAGAAGAAATTTTATACTTGTCTTCTATATAGAATATTTAATATATTTATATTTCTTCATAATCTTTATGACGTCCTTCTATAAAGATTTTCCTACTTTAATGATTTTATTCATAAAAACATACTTAAGAAAATTCTTCATTCGTTATCTACTAGATCGTGGTTTGTTATCTCTGGGCACGTAAAATATTGAAAATCATACGTCGAAAACGAAATTGAAAAAGTGGAAACTTGATGTTTTGTATATATTTGTTTATCATGGTATCTTATTCTCAATAAAAAAATAAGGTATCAAGTAAATGTTGCTTAAACTTATGATCGAGATTTAATTATATGGTCATGGGAAATAATAAAATCATGTTTTTATACCATCACAGTACAACGGTAATTGCTTTACGAATGTCTCTTTCGTTTTTTCAAAAGATCGCTTCGTTAGCGCACGGAGGAACGATTTTTTCTCTTTTACTAAATACTCTGTTAGATATCGTTAACCGAATGGACATTGTGTTGTACATTTTAAACTAGTCCGTTTTGTAGTTGCGGAGGATTTTATGGTTATATCTACATCTATATAAATTATTATCAATCTATTTTCTTCACGATCTACACCTTCTCGGTATTTTAATGTGGCAAATTAATTTTAATAATTGGGTTCTTATGGACTTTTTAGTACTCGGATGGTGTGGATTACTGACTTGCTATGGTTGCTTTAAAAGTCACATATAACTTATACAAGAAAATTTAAAAAGCCAGCTGATATAGTTTTTAATTTTAATGACTAACTTAATGGGACGCAATTATTTTCAAAAGCTCCTAGACATTTTAATTTGGCTTTAAATAGGTTATTTTCTAAAGAATATTATAAAAAACATCGTGGATTTATACTAAAATATTGTTAGAATAATTCAAAAGAAACTTTATTGTTGTTATACGTAATCATCCACTTAACTTTACCATTTGACTAGAGTCGTTAATATAATTTTATATCAATACTACCAAACCCGCGCAACTTCGTCTGCGTGAAATCGGTTACTAGAACTAGAACCCGATTACAGTCACTACCACAGTTTCCAATTGTGAAAACAAACAATTCAGGGATTCACTCAAACACATACCTAGTTGGTTAGTGAAATGATTTAGACATATGTGGTAAAAAATTCGATGAGGTGAACATAGCGCCATCTGTCATTTAGTAACATCCAACCGTTGAATCATTTAGATATTGTTCATACAAAAAAACTAAAAATGTGAATAAAAAATGGGAGGGTGGGGTTAAGAAGGTAATAATTTGGGGTTGTTGGTATTTTTGGATTCCGAATAAAAAAAATAAATATTGACAAAAAAAAAGTATATGGACTCCTTAATCACCTGGCGGTACACTTTACGACCTATTCTCATACCTACCAAATATACATTTAAAATTTCATAAAAATCGGTCCAGCCGTTTTGGAGGAGTTCAAACACTAACACCGTGACACGAGATTTTTATATATTAGAATTTGCTGGGGTACATAATCTATATTAATATTGCGTGAGACTTTATCTATTAACTATTTTATAAATATATGTGATATATTATATGTAATAAGTAACTGGTATATGATTAGAAAATATTCTATATTTAATACTAACGAACATTTTTGTAAATTTTACTCTCAAGTCGTCGGTTATAAAGCAGCTACTTATAATACTATGTCGAAAATACATTGCATATGTAATGGTAGGTAGTTTAAAACGTTAGTAAGCGAGTTTGTGATTTATCTGATACCGAACCTTATAAATGATTTTACAGATTCTGTGAAAGTAGAATGGATAGCGTTACCTTTTAGGAAATGTAGTCAATATATTAAAGCTGTTGTATGCTGTTTTGGTATAATGAATTTATTGTTTATAATCAATCGAATTCTTTAGAAGATTAAATTCATCGATATCACCTCATAAATGTATTTAATAGTTGCTACAGAGGAAATACGATAAACTTTATCTCATTAACCTTCTTGAGTTATTCAGGTACCAAATAATAATTTGCCATCTGCAAGTATTATATTTATTGCGTAAAATCAATTACATTATAAGTGAAAAAAGTGTAGATACGTTATATACGTGCTCCGAGAGCGGCATGTTAAAACTTTGCTAGTTAGCCAATACAATTAGTATTGTGTCAGCAAAAACGGGAATGTGTTATGTATTAATTTCTAAATATAATTTATAAAGTGCCCCAAAACTACCAAAATGCCTTCGTGTGTTATAAGATATTGTACAAACTATACAAACAAAATTTCTAGAAATAAAAGAATCAAATATCATGCGTATTACTATTTTCATGAATAATTGAATATTACTGCTGTACAGCTGTAGAATTTTACCTCAAACGATGACAAATGGAACAAAGAATACCTTTATGACCAAGTAGGACAGAGATAGATGTCATTACCAACCAAAATTAAAATTATAAGAGCAGTCAATATAAGCCTGTCAATACAAAGTGTGAGGCGTATACAAATTTTGAATATATTTTTCGTTAGTTACATAATAACATCGAAATAATCTATCGTCTGTCTATACATATAATAAAAATGAAGTGTCTCTATGTAATATCAAAATAATTTTTTTTTACTGATTGGGTACGAAAGTATACACGCCACTGATAACAAAAATGCAATTTTTAAAATTTTTGTCGGTCTGTCTGTCTGTTTGTTCCGGGTAATCTCCGAAACGGCTGGACCGATTTTGAAGGGAATTTCACTGGCAGATAGCGGACATCATAACAAGTAATTTAGTCGATTTTAATTTAGACTAGCTGTTAACCGTGGCTTCGTCCCTATGAAATTTAGCAAAAATATGTTGTTCACTGTAAGCATGTGCGTAAGAAGTGCGTTCTACCGGACTCTAAGAATATATATAATTGAAATTCATATATCTGTGTCTATGTATTTAATTTGAATTATATTAACTTTTTGGTCATTTTGGCGGCCATTTTGTTTTATTTACCGCGCTTTCGTCTACTCAGTAAACATAGTAACATATGAGAACATTGTATCGAGTTCAATGAGCACTATTTAAATTATCGAATATTAAAAACTGCTTAGAACAGATATTAAGTTTTATACAGTGTATGTGAGCGCTAAGCGCGCTAAGTTATATGGTGGGTTAAGGTTCCAAATATGTTGCTGATGATTAACCCCATTTGACACACTGTTGGTGTTTATATATCTAATGTATACGTTACATGTTACTGTAAGTGGCGTGCGTGTCGTACTTACAATTGTTTTTAAACAGCATTTCTATAATTGTACATGGTCTCACAATTTTATATTTCTTTAATACAATTTTAAAAAACGCGTGCGGTGCTGCGGGTATAGCTAGTTTGAAATATAAATGTATGTTGGTAGTATTTACCTACGCGTTTTCTGATGAAAATGTTTATAAGCTGTTCATATTAGCCCGCAGTGTGGCGCTAATCTATTTTTAACCTTTTGTTATTTAGTATCATATTATAATTTAACTCTAAAGAGATCACGAGTGGTTGCTATTCAATTAATTATCTCTAAGTTTCCATCTAAAACGACTTCAGTGGGTGGATATTGTCCGCAAACAAAGAGGTGAAGAAGTCTAAGCTATCAAATAAATCATGTAAGATATGCTCTAACAATGACAGCGTCCCTAGATCCTAGTGACTCCAAACACACACGTCAATAGTAATAAAGCATCCATTAAGAACTTTTGGTACCGCGCCACTTTACGTCTAATTATACCACTGACCTCAGTGTAACTACTAATAATAGTATTGTTTTGATTTCATTTTATTACATTTTTAATCAATTGTTACTGTATAACTTTTGGAACTAAAAGGAAATATATACACTGATAAAAATATAATAAGTTGAAAAAGACACAATAATGTATAGAAATATAAATCCAATTTACATAATAAAATTGATTATATTTTTATTTACGTATTTTCAATAACTATTCACTTCTTTAGTAATTTTATACTTCGTTACAAATAAAGTCATTTGTAGTTAATCTATCGTTAGGCATATATTATAATTAAACAAGATGTCATGTCTGTTTAATTATTCTTGGTTGTTATTATTCTACACAGGAATATACAAAGCAACATATACTTATTTCTTTTTCGCCACTGGTATTAAAGACATGCCGTTTTACTTCCACATTTTATCTAACACAGTGTGACATTGCAATGTTACTTTACGTATGTGTGACTTATTGTACCATTTATTATGCCAATATGTCATGTAGGTAACTTACCTACACCTTTTTACTTATAACTTCATTGTTTAAACCAATAAAGTACTGTGATGGAATGTGTATATGTATACTGTGTATGTGTAATACTATTCTAGTTATTAAAATATTTAGAACTAGCCTCTGCCCGCGACTTCGTTCGCATGGAATAGTTACTTTGGGCTAACGCTAACATGCAGCGGAAGCACTCAATAGGAAAAAAAACCCGATCTTGAAATACTCGTCATTGATGCTCCGCTCCTATTGGTCTTAGCGTGATAATATGTAGCCTATAACCTTCCTCGATAAATGAGCTATATAGCACTGAAAGAATTTTTCAAATCGGATCAGTAGTTTCTGACATTACCTCCTACAACGTCACAAACTCACAAACCTTACCTCTTTATGATATTAGTATAGATTACACTAGGTTTTTTGTGTTATGATAGAGAAAAAAATAATATAGGTACTTATTAATAGTTGAAGTCATAATTTGCTTATTTTCCTATGTGTTTTTTAAAAAAACGAAGCGTAGTTAGCCAATTAAGGTACAATAAAAAGTACACAATAAAATAAAACAAGTAAACTTATCACAGAATTACAAAAAAGAAGTAAAATGTTTGTGTATTTTTGAAATATTATCTTATGTTATTATTTATATAGAATTACTTTATAATTAATTTAAATTAAATATTATGAATAAGTTTTATTGATGCTCAGATACTTTTTAAAACTGGAATATTCTGGTATAACCTTTTTTTAACAGATGCTTATCCGAATTGAACAGTGTTAAATACAGGAATATATATAATTAAATCAATTAAACAAAGTTTCAAAATGAAACAAATATTCATTCCAAATTCAAAAGCAGTAAAGGCCTAAAACAATACTTGGTTCGATATAACACAAAAGACATTGAATAATTAAATACCTTATCATTAAATTTCAAATATATGTGTATAATTTATTTTACGATTGTTACAATTATATAGCGATATGTTGTTAGAAATTTTGTTATAAAAGTATATGATGCTAATTTATTGTGTACTTTATATTTTTAATAATAATAAATTGTAAAATTAATCGCATCGTTTATAGAAAAATTTGATACAATGCTTCCATAATTATCGTGTTTATGTTACTTAAAGATTTAGGAATTTAAGTTTTGAAGTAAAACTTCTTTAGGCGCGACTAGGAGGTAACTGGACGACAATGCAACGGAAGTCTGTTACGGCAATATGGCGTCACGTTTCTGTACCATCCGGTTTTTAAATGTTTAAAATTCGTCAATAACTAGTTTAAAAACAAAAAAAAATAGATTGGAAAGTAATATTATTAAAAATATAAAATTGAATAATAGTATAGTAGGTAAGTAACAAATTAAATCAAAACTTCATTATTTGTAGTGCCATCTATCAGCTAATTCGGAACTTAAATAACACAGGAAATATTATTATCAACTAATCAGATTAGAAGATAGTAATTAAATTATTGTTTCAAAATGTATAGTTGTCGATGATAATCATTACATAGTATAAAACAAAGTCCCCTACCGCGTCTGTCTGTTCGCGATAAACTCAAAAACTACTGAACGAATTTTGAAGCGATTTTCACCAACGGATAAAATGATTCATGAGGAACGTTTTGGTATATAATTAGTCAAGGATTTTTTTTTATAATCAGGGCGGGACAACGTCTGCCGGGCCCGCTAGTAAAAGTATATAATACTAGTGTTACATCATCAATAAATGCCTTTTTAAATTTTCTTACGATGTATTTATTTTAAACTTAATCACCATGTCTTATAACGCCAAAGAAGTTTTACTTCAATCGCGTGTGACGGTTACACGCACTCATTTTTTTTTTGATAATCGAACAACATTGACACCAAATTTAATCAAGTCAATAATCTTACATTTCATTACGATTATATGTAACGTAATGTTTAAACATTATTATGTATATTATGTTGTCAGTTCTCTTATAGTTTTGATGTGAAATATTGTTATTAATAAAAAGCAATGGAAGTTGAAACATTTTTAACTCGGTAGGTCAGTCCCTAGGGTATTTAGACATGCAGTATTTCTTCAGCTTTCTGGGTCAACGGGGTAGGCTACGAATGAATTCAACAGGAGTTACGTAGCTACACACTAAAGAAATAAATAGATGATTTTACGATTCTGTTTTAGCAATTGACTTATTTTCAACATTTAATTTTTTTCTATTTCTTCTTAAAACGGTTTCAAAGTTAAGTCAACTTTTAGAAATATTTTTAAAATTGAAATTATTGTTGTTTATTTTTATTTTTTTATTTTTATAAGTTGAAATCAAGAACCATTTGTTTATGAATGAACGACACAGTGAAGTCATTAATTAAACGATTAATTCATATATTTTTGTATCAACATATATTACCACTTTTGCACTTAAATAGTCATGTTTCAAACACTTTTTATTAATATTACGAGAAGATATTTTTTTTTCAAACGCGGCGGTAAGTTTCAAGGTTTTCAACTCCACTTGTTGAGGATAACCAGCGCGTCTGTAGTCAACGTTCGCCCGCTCGACGGAGCGTGGGCGACTGCGCTACCCGCCCATTCATTGAACAACCCTCTACTACCCCCGAACTCTCGAGTCGATCTCGAATCTAGATCACGAAGTATGAACAAATAAATAATAAGTAGCAGAATCATCTACCCACTGCCAAATTTATATAAATTATTCATTCCAGTCATTTTAAATTTTACGATTTCTTTCCAAACCAAGCGTTTCTTACAATTGATTTTCTCGATTTCATAAGCCGTGTTTTTCTACTAAATTCGAAGCTAAATTATACTTTAGTTTTCTATCACAATACATCCATTTATTTTCATACTGATTTTTATTATTCCATTCCATATAAATGATTGGGAGAGATTAATAATTTTCGAAAATTATTCGATTATTGATTGTGAAAGTATTTTATATATTTCTTTCTACTGTTTTGCTTTGTACATCGTAAGATTTAATAAGATTCAAGCACATATATAGTACGTATTTCTATTTTAAGGCAGCAGCGCTCGTACCGTAATGTTTCGGTCGTAAAGGCTGTTGTTGGAAACAGACAATTGTACACGAAGCGTTTAACTGCCTTCACAGGTAATGTGATCACATCTCATATGCATTGCACATTTTGCTTTGTCGTTTTTATATGGAGAAGTAAACGTTAAGTTGATATAATTTCGAAACACTTCGACAACTCGAGGAATTATTCTCACATGCAGGACATCTTTGTTAGCGACAAGTTAACTTAAGAACCATCATTAGCCTATGAAATTTCAAGTGACATTTTTTTTTATTTACGTCATAATATTTGTACTTCAATCGAATTTTCGTAGTTTGAGGTTAATGTTATAACTTTACGTGGGCGTGCTATATCTATATTTTGAGTAGTCACGTATTTAGTACGGCACTTCCTTTATTATTTGGCGATTTAAAATTGTCGCTTTATGTACGGTATAAAGAATCATAAATATAGCAGCACATCGTCAATGAAGCATTGTTTGACATTTAAAAACTTTGTGAACTAAGGAGGTATTTAGTTACTATATCTATACATACATCTATACATATAATAAGAATGTAAATCTAACGTGTCTGTACTTTTTCGATTTACATGAAAAAAATTGTTACAGGTGTCTAGGAATAAGTAATAAAATACATTTCAACTAATATTTGGAAATGTCTGTTTGTATGAACACGCATCAGTGCTGAAGTACTGAGTTCACAATAAAAGAATACAAAGAAAATCCTAAAGCATATCTTCGAGAATAACTTAGCCTTTGTTTCTTTAAAATCAGTCTACTCTATCAAAAGTTATTATAATTTTAATGACGACGCGGCGTAAGTACCGAAGAAAGTAGATAAGTAAATATACTTAATACATTCAGGTGACTTCATTATCCAACACAAAATACATATAGGAGTTATTGAGGTATGTATGCTTGGTACACATATATGTTTCAATAACTCTTATAAGTATGAATATGTAGCTTAGCTTAGGTTAGCTCAGATAGGAGAGAAATATAGAAAACCCAGAGAAATAGAGGAAAGGACGAGAGTGACGAGGGAAGAGATGGTGGAGAGGTGGAGGCGGGACCTGGCGGACGCGCAGTACGGTCGATACACGATCGACGCCGTCCGACCGGTCCTGCCGGAATGGTACCAGAGGAGATGGGGCTCCCTGACGTTCCGTCTGGTGCAGGTGCTGACCGGGCACGGGTGCTTCGGTTGGTACCTGCACCGGATAGCACGCAGGGAGCCGACCGCCGTATGCCATCAGTGCGGCGTTGACCCGGACACCGCGCAGCATACTCTATCTGAGTGTGCTGCGTGGGAGGAGCAGCGTCGCACGTTGGCTGCGGCGGTGGGACAGGATCTCTCGCTGCCGAGCGTAGTTGCGGCCATGCTCGGTAGCGAGGATGTGTGGAATGTTGTGGCCTCGTTCTGCGAAGAGGTCGTCTCGCGCGAGGTGGCGGAGAGGGTCCGTGAGCAGGACCCTCAAAGTGGCCGTCTCCGCCAACGGAGGACGGGCAGGAGGAGGCGTCAGTTTGACCGCCTCCTCCCTATGTAACCGGACCAGGGAAGATGGGTCGGGGGGCCCATCTTCCCATTGCACAGGTCCGGTGGACGGAGGAGACGGCCGGTGTATACACGGCTGTCCCCCAAGAGGACGGGGCCCGGCGGTGGTGCTTTTACTGCTGGGCCAACCGCTGGGGCGGCACGATGAAGTCTATAGAGATCTCGTGCCGCCCCAACTATAGCGGAAGACGTACACCGTGGGGTTTTAGTCCGTGCGAGTCGGACATGACCCACTCTCTCCCCCGAGAGGGTGGTGTATCCATAGGGGATTTCCCCACGCTAAAAAAAAAAAAAAGATAGGTCGCGAATTGCATGTATCGGGCAACAGCCCAAGCCGAGCACCCTTCAGCTAGTTGCCAAAATAAAATCGGCTGAGTGCCTTCAGCGCTCGCCTTAATAATTCGGTGAAGCCGTAAAGACCAGTCCAAGTCAACAGCGTAGTCAGTTCGAAGAAAAAAAAGGAATCAGGTGACTTCATTAATCATTGTTTTTACATAAGGTTCCATCGCGGACAAATTAAATTAGTTTTTAAAACAGTACTTAAAGTGTTGGTAGTCTAGTGGTTTAAGCGGTGGAATATCAATCCGATATCGGCATTTTATAACCCCGGCATGTCCAATGGATTTTTCGGAATTCGCGTATATTTACTAATTTCATTTTGTAACAATATCGGCTGACGGTGAAGGAAAAATGTAAGGAAACCTGAACGTGAGAAATGTTCTTGTAGTATTACTATATGTGGGAAAATATAGGAGTGGATTTCTCGGAGTTTGGAATCGCCAATACGTCGTGGGCTGGCGTGGTAATTATGCCCATACATTCCTTCGACAAGACGGCCATGGCCCTGCAGTAGATCTCTTACAGGCTGACGATGAGATTATTTAAAAATGTGTAATAGATAATTACATATAATTCAGATACTTTATCTCCTGCTTTACTTTAGAAATGGAAATAAACTATTTCTTTATATGTAGTGTAAATACTTTATTGATTTTCACATGTTTCAGATTTACATATTATTCATTTTTTCGCCTTCATAAGCTTTATTTCAAACTCTCAATAGATATTCTTTATATAAATATGTTTCTTTTGTTTTGTTCCATAACTCTAAGTAAAAAAAAATATTTCCAGTAAAAAGAAAAACAATGAAACAACTGACAAAGTGGCCATTAGAAAATAAATTAGATACATTTGAATTAATCTTAGTAAAAAATTTAATCGTTAATGTCTAATGTTCACATTCAAACTTCAAATTATTTATTTACTAGCGGGCACGGCAGACGCTGTCCCGCCCTGACTATAAATAAAATCTTGACAAATTATATACTAAAACCTTCCCCAAGAATCGCTGTATCCACCGGTGAAAACCGCTTGAAAATCCGTTCAGTAGTTTTTGAATTTATCGCGAACAGACAGACAGACAGACGCGGTAGGGGACTTTGTTTTATACTATGTAATGAAATACCAAAATCACTATTTCGGTTCTAAACCTCAATCCCGCATTTCAGGAAAATTTTTGATAAATTAATATTTAAGTTATATCATAAAAATAATGTATCGTACAAATGCCATATTTTTAGTTTAAGTATTTTTTACTTTGATTGAGGTGTTGAGTTCCTTATACATATATACATATATATAAATAAGTATGTTATATGTTTCGTAGTTTATAATTCCTCACAATTATGTTAAATGATTTCCATAAAAATACAAAGTAGTGTTCAAAGTATTGGAAAAATTCCAAATTTTTGGAGGTTCTTTCAAAATTGTCATTTTAAGCTCATATTTGCGGAGTGTCAATTTATCGTCTGTATCAATTACCACAATAAAAAAAAATGTGTGCGTGTAACCGTCACACGCGATTAAAGTAAAACTTTTAAAATATTTTTGATTTTGTCAATAAATAGTTTATAAACAAATCAATAATTTTTTTTTTTGAAAAAAATAAAAAATAATACATCGAATAATAATAAAAATCATACAATAGAATTAATTATGTATATATGGGCGCGCGACCATGCTGCCATCTGGTTTCAATGTAAGTAAGTAACAAATTAAATCAAAGCTTCATTATCGATAGTTCCATCTATCAGATAATTTGGAACTTAAATAAGAAAGGAAATATTATTAGCAACTTTTTGTTATAAAGTAAATAAAATATAGAAAAAAACAAACAGATTACTATGATAAGTAACGTATTAAATTAATTATGATTTAATAGAAGTTTTGGTTATATTTAATTATTATCTAACCGGATGGTACAGAAACGTGACGCCATATTACCGTAACGCACTTCCGTTGCATTGTCGTCCAGTTACCTCCTAGTCGTGCCTAAAGAAGTTTCACTTGAAATAAGAATAAAACGAGACATTAAACTTTACACGATGCTTTAGAATTAAGCAATACACGTAAAATATTAAGTGGACCTCTGTACGAATATCGAATGTATAAGTATTTACTTGAGGGACTTCAAAATGCCATCTAAAATAGGTTTCTATTTTCTAGTTTCTATTATTACTACGTATTATTACGTAATATTATTACGTAGTATAAAACAAAGCCCCCCACCGCGTCTGTCTGTCTGTCTGTTCGCGATAAACTCAAAAACTACTGAACGGATTTTCATGCGGTTTTCACCAGTGAATACGTTTGTGGATAGTATTCATGGGGAAGATTTTAGTGTATAATTTTTCAAGGTTTTTTTTATATTCAGGGCGGGACAGCGTCTGCCGGGCCCGCTAGTATAAGTATAAATCAAATCAACTTTAAACTTCAATTTTTAGAGCAGTTAGCTCATCCATACTTTGCTTTTCTTAAGAACTAAACTAAAACGGCTCGTTTTCCTGCAAGTATTGCCATTCATAATCTTCATACTGGAACACACCAGTAGTTTGATACTAATATTCCTACAGTAACTTTCATCAAAGTATCAGTTTAGACATATCGAGAAAGTTATTTCAATATCGATATTATGAGACCGAAATACGTCCCCGTAACACGGGACAAAATAAACTATTATAATAAAATCTGATCCGCTTCCGTTTCCCTCGAAGCGGTACTAATGCAAACACTGAATACTTTTCCAACCCTAATGGATCTCTGTATAGAAGAACCATTAATTTTATTATTTGGAGGAAAATGACGCCGCATAAACCCCTTTCCGTATTCAACTTCTCGATAATGAAATCAAACTTTACTCTATAATTTTATGCTTCTTATATTTACAAATGGTGTTTTAATTAATTCTCTTTAAACACCATTGTTATGACTATGGGTTTAAACAAGTGAATGATGGTTCTCGGTATGGTTATGACAGATACTAAGTTGTACAGTTAGAATTTAATTGTGATATTAGTATGATCCTTATTTATTATGACTCGTTTTATTTATTTTTTTATTGGAAGTCTAATATGATTATCATTACATTACATAGTATAAAAGAAAGTCCCCTACCGCGTCTGTCTGTCTGTTCGCGATAAACTCAAAAACTATTCAACGGCTTTTATACGGTTTTCACCAGTAGGTAAAGTGATTCATGAGGAACATTTTGGTATATAATTTGTCACTGATTTTTTAATAATCCGAGCGGGACAACGTCTGCTATGCCCGCTAGTTATTATATATGATTTTGGAATTTACTAAAGGAAATAATTAAGCAATTATTTTTATTATCGTATATTATTCAACCAAGTTGTTTTTATCATATCGGCAGCTTTCTCTCCAATCATTACGGCTGGTGCACATGTATGTGCACCTATTGGCAGTGGAATGATACTGGTGTCTACCACTCTTAATCCATTTAATCCGTATACCCTCAATTCAGGATCAACGACTGCGTGTGAATCATTAGGAGGACCCATTTTACACGTAGCCATCTGATGATGTACAGATATAACCATAGTTCGTATGGCACATTCCCAATAGGCATCTGTTCCTGCAACTAGATCAGTACACGTGGGATATGTTGGTAAATATAAAGTAGGATTATACTTTTTGAAAGCTTCTGATTCTCCTAATTTTATAATGTATTTAAGAGCTTCTAATAAAGTCTGCATATCACGTGGATCAGTTAAATAATTGCCATATAATTTAGGGTGAGAATATGGATTAGTATCTCTGAGTTCAAGATAACCCTTTGATTTTGGTTTCAGTAATATGGGTACAGCAGACCAAGTATCGAGACCATTTAATGATCCGAATGACTTAAGATACGTTTTATCTGATATTTTCCAGCTCTTTCTCAGTGCACCACCTGCATCGAAATTTATGGATGTGGCCATACTTATTAATTCAATATCTGGATTATTGTCAGGGTCGTCAGACACTGAAGTTTTAATGTAACCAATGGCTTCGATACCCAATGGCGTAGTTAATAAGCCATCACCAAATTGTAACCACTGCATTACATTAGGTATAGTCGCCACTTTTGGTTCAAGAAGACTTGCATTAGTTGTGTTTAATTTGAAGATGACTCCGGGAAATGCAATATGATCATACAAGGTCTTTCCTACTTGTAAATTCGCATGTACTGGAATCCCTAAAGTTTCTAAATGCTCTTTAGGACCTATTCCAGATAACATAAGTAGCTGAGGTGATGCTATTGGACCAGCAGACAGAATTATTTCTCTGCGACAACGAACAGTTCGTTTAACACCGTCTTTTATGTAATCTACAGCATAAGCTCTCTTAGTTTGAGGTTCAATAAGAATTTTTGTAGCTCTGGTATCAGTTAGTATATGAAGATTTTTTCTACGTTTATTGCCGTGGAGAAAAGCTTTAGCTGCACTCTGTCTATGGCCTTTGTTTGTGGTAGTTTGTACATAACCGAACCCTAATTCGTCAGGTGAATTATAATCTATAGTGGGATGACCAAAGTTTCTTCCAGCTTGTAAAAAGGCTTCAACAAGACCAGTCCTGAAAGTAAAGAGAAAGAATTTAATATATTTATTTAGTTTAACGGGATAATAAATTAAAAACTCCCAAGTTTAAATTAATAACTGTTTAAAACTTACTTGAATGGAACATTTTCGACCGTTAGCTCACCATCTCGACCTCGGTATGGGGCGTTCTTGTATTTTCTTAGCTCTGACCTTTCCGATTTCATATAATACTTTAAAACTTCGTCGTGGGACCTAATGAAATAAGAAATGTCATATTCACCAATTTCATATAAACAGTTTCATTTTATCGTTATTTCGTAACAACAAAATGTAACAAGTTAAAGTTATACAACTTCTATCATCACGAACCTCTCTTTAAAGGGTACCTACTTAATAACCTTGGAATTAAATTCATTGTTTATTAATTTATCATTGATAGTTAATGTAAAAAAGATTATTTTTTTCATTCCATTATTACAATATTTTCTTAGCAAAGTATGTTTATTATGGATAGATATGATCTAAGTAATAATAATTGTTAATAACATTTTTTTAGTTTTTCTTGAAAGTGATATTGATGATAAAAGGCTTAATATAAATGCATATCATTCCGGAAGTTGTATTTAAGAGCCAGTCATATTTATAGAAGTGGCAACTTTACTGCATAATTGTTTAATATCAGTTCAGTTTATATTCAAACTATAACTTAAAATCTAGTGCAAAAATAGTGTTAAACGTAAGTTACGACTTCGTTTTCGGCTACAAAAGTAGTTTAACCTCGACTTCAGTTTCACCAAAATTTGGACAAAACTTTGATCTTGCCGATATCTATTAAAGTTCACAGTGAGAAACTAAGGATAAAAATAAAAAATATCACGAGCGATTGCTAGTATACCTTTCATAAGTTTTAGTGGCCGTAAATATTACTAATTTTGGAAATCTTGCCATAAGAAATCTTAAAAACAGTAATGCATAAGCAGAACGGTTGTGATAGAAAGTCATACTTTACCATCCATAGTTTCCGTCCGCGGCAATTTTATTCCAGTCTTCAGGGCGACCTCTAGTATATAACATGAAGTTAGTAACGCTTGTTCCTCCTAGAGCTTTTCCTCTAGGCCAATAACACCGCTGTTCATCACTGCCTGTAATAGATACAGTTAATTATCAATAAGTATTTATTTCTTAGTGTCGCCAAATCTAGTGTACTCATTTAGGATCTGACCATTTCCTTAGGATTGTACTGATCTATTATTTCATTATCTAATGTCATAATTTACACAACGAGCAATAAATTAATACACTAATTTCTCACATTTTTCCAGAGGTTACGTATTAAAGAAATTATATAAATTTCCGAAATATTTGTATTGTGAAAACGCAAATTAAATTATTGGGCACATTTTAAGTGGTATATAAAACAAACCTGTTTCGAACCTGCGGGCATCGAATTGACCACCGGTTTTGATTTGATTTGTTTGTGTTAGGTCACCATTATTATAATGTAATATATTATATTATTTAATGATCTATTTAACTGCACATTTAGATATTAAATGAACAATTTTCTATCACTATTGTCATGACTATTGTAATATTATCACGATCAACAATAAAATATCATATATACACACAATAATACCATCACGATTATCACATTTAGCTATTTAGAAAAAAAAAGTTATTCTAATATTGTGAAACACAACATTCAAAAATTGAAATCATTTTTTTTTATATCCAACATTGACATATAAAAACTCAAGATACACAGTCTCGAATAAAAGTAGCGCTCAGAACCGTCCCGCAAAAACTCCCTAATATACGTGGTTATAGTTATGCGATAAACTTATGATTTTACAAATTCATCCTTAGCTGAATGATTTAAAGTTTTTTTTACAAGGACGCAAGCGACGCGAGACTATTTGAAATGACTGCATGATCCAAAATTATGCACTCATTTTTGTGTGCCGGCTGTGTGACGTTAAGTGTGCATCTTGGGCATTTGTATATGAATGATATCTAACTGTTTAACAGCTCATTAAACAAAGTATAAATTCTACTACTTTATTTATTTTATTATAAGTTTTTTTATATTGGGTAATGGGTTTCGGAGTAACGAATAAGTTCCGGTAAATTACATGTTTAAAACCCTCTAGTTTGTTAACCAGACTTTATACTGTAAAAATATTTGTATGTGGATGGAGAACCTATGTATGTATAACATAATCAAAACATTACTAAAATCGAAAACATCAACATTATTAAATTGTCCACTTCACGAGAAATGTTTTTATCTCGAACTGACTACGCTATTGGCCTAGCAAGGCCTTAACAGCTTCACCGGACTACTCGAGAAATGTCTTTTATACAAGGTGTATATAATATGTGATTATTTGCATAACTGTCGATAACTGGTTTATGAATGAGTAGTTCTTGCGTATTTCAAAAGTATGTCACGGGTTCAACGAATAATAACTGAGTAATATGCGTTTCGAAATAATAATAATATATGTATTTATTATACCTACTGCTATATAATTTGTGTTTTCGTCAGTCAAAATGTTTAGTAATTAGTTATATTATTATTTTAGTATTTTGGTATTAATATAGTCGATTATAATCAACGCTAAAGCCTATAAAATGTTTTTTTAACTCTCAGAATGGTAGCCATGCGATGCGAAGGTAAAGGGATCAAAGTTCAAGAAGACATAAGTAAAGGGTGATGCCAATTGTCGATTAAAAGACTAAATACTTATTAGAATAGAAGCAACTTAGTGTCCTATGTACCCCAAGGGTTTGGAAGAACTACTTAGTTGTATCGATGTAAATTATTACATTATTATTACATTCAATAGAAAAATACATTATCTCCGAACACTGATGAAACATTTGGAACATTCACACTAATTATTATCGTATTTATACATATAGTAAGAATATAAATCTAACGTGTCAGTACTTTTCAGATTTTCGTGAAAAAAAATTGTTACAGGTGTCTTGGAATAAGTAATAGAATATATTTCAATCATTTTTAGAAATGTTTGTCTGTCTGTCTGTTTATATGCATACGCATCACTGCACGCACAGACTCATATACGGAAAACATAAAGCTTTTGGTACCAAAATTACGAATAAACTCTAAACTGGTGCTAAGGAATGGAGGTTAGTGTCATATCGAGCAAGGAATAGTCACACGTTGATACTTTCATCACTATAAAGTATTTTAAATAAACACGTTAATACAATTTTTATTTAAACTCGCCACCGTGCGACCGATAACAACTCCATCCTAAATATGACAAGTGAGAATCATGGACTTATTGTTAGTATATTATGTCCATGGTGAGAATATGTAGTAATCTACGAGAAGACTGCAACCACAGAGTAGAATAAGGCGTTAGTGCTATCACAGAGTAGTTACATATATCGTTTTCTCTATAATATTGAGTTTGTGTTTCACTTTTGTAGCTTCGTGAATTTAACATTGTGTTTATCCACGGTTGTAAAGATATTATTTCAAACGCTTTTATTGTATAAAAACTGTGTAATAGTGACTTAAAAATGATATTAATTAATAATCTTCTTCTTTATATATAAATTTCTTCTGTACGTGTGTATGTCTCTGAACTCCTCCTAAACGGCTGGACCGATTTTAATTAAATTTTGTGTGCGTGTTCGAGTCCGAGATCCGAGAATGGTTTAGATTCACAATTAGACCCGGTAGGTGGCGCTGCGGTTGAATTTTAGATTTTTTTTATTATCAAGGCAGGCCAACGTCTATCTGGACCGCTAGTAATAATATAGATATTAATAGTTATGCACACTATTATTATGTGTAAGTGTTTTTTTTTTACATTTATGCATCTGTATCTGATCATGGTCTCACTTGAATGGACGTTATGGACAAAGAAGACAATAGTCTTCAATTGCAGCTGCTGGAACGTACCTGCAGGTTCTTAGACATAAATTTGCAATTTAGGGGGTGGTAGCTACTAGCTAAATATACATTAGAAAATGTCTCACTATCATGCTATGCATAATGAGTTTTTAAATCACTGAAATAACAGGCTCATTGTTTGCTCCAAACCCACACCGATTGACGTAATGTTCGAACACTCTACCAAAGAATAATTATCATTTCGCTTCAATAGAATGTTTTGTTTTGATAAAAGTCCTTAATTACAATAGTACAGTTTATAATTTACATTTCGTAAGTAAATAATTCGGAACCTTGACATGGTTACACCACTTTTATAACCGTATATAATTTCACACAGTACAGATCGCCATTATCCAGTTTACAATAAGTAAAGAGATAACAACAGTATATAGAGAATAACGAAAAGATACTAGCCCATTCAAATTGTGCTTAATAAACATTGATCAAAGTCAATCTTAAGTCTTTGATAATATGTATTTCGTTCTGTCTAAGTTTATGGTTTTTAAATTGGTACAGGCCTTTTTATTAAACACAAATAGTATACAATTAACTATAAAATTAAGAAAACAATTCTTAAACTCGAAATAAGTAAAAGCCAGATGTTTAAAGCAAAAAAAACTAATTAAGTTTGAAGACTCCTTTAAAAAAAACACAAGAGAGCTTATCTTACTTTTAAATAATATAAAATAAATATGATATTTATATTATTTACACAATTAAGGATAAAAGCATCCAAAGAAATCTAGTGAATCTGCGTGATAGATTTTGGTCTAAAATTAAACTAAATTACAATTATCTGCAACAGACGTACCAAGACAAACACCAGGTTGGTGCTCCATTGTATAGGGCCATGCATAATCCGTTAACTGTAAATAATGTCCTAAAGCCGGCACATCGGATAAAAGCATCTCTGGTTTTCCAGCTTCAATGACGAGCACCGTCGCTTTAGGTTGGCCTTCAGAAAGCCGTGCTGCGAGTACGGATCCAGCTGTACCACCACCAACAATAACATAGTCGTACTCATCAAGGGGTTTTGTAAAACCTGCAAATTAAAAATAAAATATATTAGACAAATTTAATTCTTACATTTTTCTAATACATTAATTACTGTAGCAAAAGTATTGATAATAAAAATACATCAATTATATGTTTCATGAACCAGATTAAATCTTAAAAATATTTGGATACCTATTAAAAATTTACAATCACAAATTTTAAGGACAAGGACAGTAAGAGCTGTAGGAATATATACAGCCTTTAATAATAATAAAAAATATATTTAAATAACATTGTACCCTTTCACAATCGTGATATATTGAAAATTTTTTTCTACAATAGTGTCTATAATAGTAATTTTTGTAAAATGTCTAGTTTTGTTGGTATGCTAAACTTTACGTTAGTCGTCGCCATCATTAGGTATATAGAACACTAGCTTCTGCGTGCGGCTTCACTCGCGTCACCGTAGGTTTCACTTATTCGTCGAGAACAGATTTTTCTTATTTTTATCGACAACGTCTTTACAAAATGTTGTGTAGACCGGTTGAGTAGTTAAAGCGTAATAATGAGGCAAACAAATAAGCAGACTCCCTCTCGCGTTTATAATATTATTAACAACAAGTATGAATGTTCGAAACGAGAATACCACAATTTGTTTAATATTAAAAAAAAAATAATTCTGTTTAAATGTGATTCGTGTTTACGTAAACGTATTTAATTTTATTTATAGAACTGCGCCAGTAGGCTTCCAAATATGATTGAAATGAATCTGATGGGGGATGGAAATCAGGCACAAACTTGTACACCCAGAGATTGTAATAATTATATTTTTTCTTTGTAAACTGATTATAAGGTATAATCACAATTATAAAAAAAATACGTGCGTGTATCAGTGTACACACGTAAGAAGTGAAACTTCTTTATGACATCATTTTTCGAAAAATGATCTACTATATTTAAACTTTACAGAAAAAAAAAAAACGGAATCTGATCATTGTGAGCGCACCTTTAGAAATAAACATGGCGCGTAACCGAAAAACGTTATATACGTTTTTACATGCTCTAAAATTCCTCCCTACGTCGATAAAGAAGTTTCACACTTCAAAAAGTGTGTGTACTTTATGTACACGCGTTAGAAGTTATACTTCTTTGGCGTAACAAGATAAAAATCTTTTCAAAAATTTTATCTTTCGCCTTATTCTACGTTTGTAGAGAAAACGACACTAACAATAGAAAAAAGGTATTTAATACATTGAAAGTTTTAATACAAAGAAATATAAAGAAACAAAATGTTGACTATAGCTAACTTCAGGGTGTCGGTTTTACGTGACGATGTGCGCGCGCATCGTAAAAATTTACTCTCATCATTTTTCCCTAACGCGCCAAAAGAAGTATAACTTCAATAATTTGTTATATTGTCGAAAAATTATAAGAGTTCTTATCATTGTTTTATAAAAAGGACCTAAATAGTTTATTCTGTGCTTAATGTTTTATAATATTAATCATTTAATAAAGATAAGGTAAAATATTGGGGAACAAACTTTTTTCCCATCATTATTTGATAAATTACGATTATGAAGTGATTTAAAAACATAGCCGTTATATGGAAAGCGCTTCATATACTTTGCCTTCAAACTGTATTTAGAGTGCATCGTACCCTTAGAAACATCCTCACAGGCTTTATATACTATTTATGTAAATAAGGTTTACGAAGAAACGTTTATAAAAGCTATCCAACGTAACCTCAAAAGGTTATTTGCTAAAATACTTCAACTCGTTTTAGTATGGGAATTTACATCCACTCTATTTCAATATTTCAAGATATTATATATTTACAACTACAATTAAGCTGATGGATAGAAAAGGACTTAAATTAAAACTAAGATAGATCCTCTAATAAATATTTGTCCTTTTAAATGAACCACTCGGGAAACTCATTCTGTGCTCGTTCGATTAATACAGTAGCCGCTTGTGCCTCAAGTAATTTGATAATTGTAATATCTAACAAATTCTGTTTGGAAATATTAAAAATGATAGTATAGTCTAGCTGTGCCCGCGACTCAGTCCGCGTGGAACCCTATGTAAAAAAACAGTGACTAATAAAATCATCTAAATATATTAATTCCATTTACATATCTACTTTTGTCTCGTACTTAAGTCGCGACGTCATTAAAATTACAATAAAATTTGATAGAGTGAACCGATTTTAATGAAACTAAGACTAAATGTTACTCGAGGACACGATTTATGATTTTATTTGAACGCAGTATTTTAGCAGTGATGCGAGTTTAAACAAATAGACAGATAGACAGACAGAAATTTCTAAAAATTATTGAAATGTATCTTATTAATTATTCCAAGAAACCTGCAACAATTTTTTTCACAAACATCTAAAAATTATAGACACGTTAGATTTAGATTCCTATTATATCTAATAACAATAAAGCAGTGTATAAATTAAACAGTTACCTTTAGGTAACGGATAGGAGTCACGAAGAAAGTCAAAAGGATCCTGTGGATTGTTGGGAGAGAAGTTAACTGGCATTGTTTGCATCATGATATCCATGAGTGGATTATTAGCGTATGACCACAGAAAACGTTTTTGTCGCAAACTGTCTACTTGATCTTCTTTCAATTTATCCGATGCATCTTCTTTAATATCTTTAAAAGGGTCTGTGTAATTGACATAAGGATATGGCCATAATATTCGTCCTTTTCTGGTATTTTCTAATGCAGGTGTTTCGACATCGACAACTATATTATTGACATTATCTTCTACTGTAGCAAAATCTTCAATTTCTAATTCATAACCATTTATCAACATAAGCTGAGTTATGAGGTATAAACATGTGACTTTTAAAGTTTTCATTTTACCTGCGGAGCTGCAAGAATTTTTTTACAGAAAATTAAAAATACAGTATATTATGTATGTTTAAAATATGTAAGTGCATATCTGATTTAATTTTTTTATTCTATTGTGCTACATTGGGAATTGAATTGACATAGTTTATTTATTATCGATAGCGATGTTATATATAACAAAATAGCTGGAATACATACGTTTTCCATATCTACTTCAAAAGTTTCAAATATAATTTTTAATCTGATATTCATTAAAAATTCTTAACGCTGAATACCCAAAAAGTTACCTTAAGATTTATGTAAATATTAGCGACCCACCCCAGCTTCCCCACGGGTGCAATGTGGAAATCCGTTTTAATGAAATACTGTTAAGGGCAGTTTTGATCTACATGACAAGTACAACGTATGTAATATATTTAATTCGATAAGGATATACTATTTTGTATAAAATAGCTTGGTAAATAACGCATAGTTATTTTTGCAAAAAGACAAAAATGGTTACCGTGGGTTATCTTTTAAAGATAAATATATACCGTCGCGGACTTTTTTATCGATCTTTTTAAATCCGTAGTACATTATTTTGAACTATCTCGAAAGGTTTAGCCAGCGTTTGCGATTTGAAAATATGTTTGTTACGACATCACAATACAAATCATTGAATTTTTCAGCTTTTCTGTACTATAATATATATGTATTATACATATAAACCTTCCTCTTGGATCTCTCTATCTATTACTGAAAACTGTATTAAAATCCGTTGAATATTTAAAAATTTAAAAATCTAAGGGTACAGCCAGTGGAAGCCATTTCATTTTATACTATGTAAAGAAGTAACAACCAAATAAGTATATTTTATTTTCAAATTATCTTGGCGTGTTCAGCTTTTGTATACTCGCTGTCTAATTAAATTCATTTCTAATAGATAAGTTACAGTATACACACATGTATGTATATAATATTGATTATGTTTCTAGTAAAATATCAATTATACCTATTTTTATTATTAATGGATTATTAATTTTAAAATTGATATATGTACAGCATAAAAGTATTTTATTATTTCCGTAATAAAATTGCTAACCTATACCGTGTACATAGATCTAATTGGTTTTAAATAGGCATGTAGTAATCATTACGTTGTAAACATATCCTTACACTAACGGACTATAAATATATTCCCTGCGTGTAGTGCAAATAAATATAAGAAACATACGCAGTTTCATTAAAAGTTACATCTTGGCTGGTGTCACAGAGTAATAAATAATAGTTTAAAAAAACTAAAAAAACACGCTTTCATAAAAAATCCAACTAAAAAACAGAAAATAAAATTTGGATTAAGAATTTATTATTTATTTTTTATTTTTTAAATAAATTTTTTTAAATTTTTTTTTGGAAAATTATATTTTAAAAGAGCTTAAAGAGGGGGGAAAAAAATAAAAAAAAATTAAAGAAAAAAAAAAGAAAAAAAAAGGGGGAAAAGGGGGGGGAAAAAAAAAAAAAAAAAAAGGAAAAAAAAAAAAAAGAAAAAATAGAAAATATAGAGCTCTTAAGTTGGCTTTATTTTAAAATCAAACACGTCCATTGGTAGGTTGAACTAAGATATATATGATCTACATATTTATTTGAAACAACAACAAGGTATACACAAGTTATAAAATCCAATATTTATAGCAAATAATGTGTTGGACAAGTAGAATGTTAACTGTATGTATTCACGACTTATTACACGTTGTGAATAAATACAATAAATAAAAGGATACGCTAACAATTACAACATATATATAAACAATATTCTTTTGTATATAAAAATATAGTTTACGTATTGAATAAGAAAAAGTAACAAGACAACATAAAGTACTATAAAAAAAAGAAATAATACAATAAAAATTGCTTAATACTCACGTCGCGGTCGTCCAATTTCAAAATATTTTTTGAAACTATTTATTTTTGATTTTCTTTTAAGTTTATCTTAATCCCTCGCCCACGTCCGTCGTGGTAGCAAGTGATCGTGGTATGCTCCCGTTTCACTCGACTAGTATGTCAACCTTCACCGCGCATTTGAATTTACCGCTACATCGACATAATGACCAACAAACATCAAGCGCGCTAACTTCCACCCACTTATCGAAGCTTTAGCGAAACTACAAAACTTGTCTAACATAGACAGACCTTTCGTTTATACGAATGTATACTTCTGCCAGGAAGCTATCTAATTTGGTCAGGAGGAAATGTTTACTAACCGTGACATACTAACAAATTATGAAGCTCTCTCTAAACAGAACTTGTTTCTATAAACAATAACAAATGTTCCAAAATAATACTTTCTTATCATTTTTCTAAAAAAAATTGAATAATTCTTTACAAATAAGACCATTTGATACAATTGATAGTAGTATAATAAATAAATTAACACCAAAATAAAATCGTAAGTACCTAAAAATCACAAATGTTGAATAGTATCTTAAATTCTAATTCTAAATAAAACATAATATAACTTAAAATCCAACAGACACAAGCGGACCCGCCGGACGCTGCCCCGCCCTGATAATAGAGAAAACCTTGGCAAATTATATAGGTACCTAAAACTTCCTCATGAATCACTTTATCTATTGGTGAAAACCGCATGAACGGGTTGTTCAGTAGTTTTTGAGTTTATTGCGAACAGAAAGACAGACGTCACAGAGGACTTTATTTTGTAACTAGCTGTGCCCGAGACTTCGTCCGTGTGTAATCTTATGTAAAAAACAGTGACTAATAAAGTCATTTGAATGGATTAAGTCCATTTACTTATCTACTTTTCTCTCGTACTTACGCCGCGTTGTCAATAAAATTACAATAACTTTTGATAGGGTGGATCAATTTTAATGAAACAGATATTCTCGAAGATACGTTTTGTGACATTATTGTAAAACCAGTGATGCGTGTTCATACAAACAGATAGACAGAACGATATATCAAAAATGATTGAAATGTATTACTTATTCCTAGACACCTGCAACGATTTCTTTAACGAAAATCGAAAAACTACAGACACGTTGGACTTACACTCTTATTATATGTATAGAAAATATATAGTGATACTTAATTATGCACAATTTTGCTTTATATAACTAAGGCTTTTTAGTAGAAAAATAGCCTATAATAGAAATGTCGATCAAGGAGATTAGGTATTTGGGTTATAAATAACCTACTTTTTAATCGTAGTGAGAGTGCTTCAGAGCGAAAATATTCAGTAACCAGATATGATGCGAATAACCTCTCGTGAATAATAAATAAGAAGAACGCGTTCCGGTGGGTACTTTGCAACCAATCGAAACTCGGGAACTTTAGGACTCACTCTTCTGCTATTTCTTGTTAACCTTTTTTAATAAATGAATAAGTGGTTGTTTGGGATAATAGCCTTCTTATTAAAAAAAAAATGAGTGCGTGTAACCGTCACGCGATTGAAGTAAAACTTTTTAAATATTTTTGATTTTATCAATAAATAGTTTATAAACAAATCAATCTATTTTTTTTAATAATAAAACATATTAAATTGAATAATAATAAAAATCATACAATAGAATAAATTACGTATAATTATATGGCCGCGCGACCGTGCTGCCATCTGGTTTCAATGTAAGTAAGTAATAATTTAAATCAAAGCTTATTTATATGTAGTGCTTTCTATCAGCTAATTTGGAACTTAAAGAACCGGAAATATTATTAGTAACTCTTTGTTATAAAATAAATAAAATATAGAAAAATAACGGACTATGATAAATAACGAATTAAACCAATTACGATTTAATATAAGTTTTGGTTATGTTTAATTATTATCTAACCGGATGGTACAGAAACGTAACGTAACGGCCTTCCGTTGCATTGTGGTCCAGTTAGAGCCCGTCCAGATGAAGCGATTTACGCGCGAGTCGACTCGCGCGCTTCAAAATATATTGCGTCCAGATACCGCGTTTTACGCGCGTTTCTACCATAGGAAACGTCGCATACGTCGTACGGATAGACGACTGACGACTATGTCGACTCGCAACTGACTCGAGCGTAGTACTGGACGCAGCAATGGGGCCTGAGTATCTCGAAGCGCGCGGCGCTCGCGCGTGCGACACGCGAGTCGAGAGTCTCGCTCATTGCACGCGTTTTACGCGCGAGTTAGGAAACGCGCCGCACCATCTGGACGCGATATATGTAGCTCTAGTATCTCGAGTACGCGCGAGTGTCGACGCGTGAGTCGACTCGCGCGTAAAACGCCTCATCTGGACAGGCTCTTACCCCCTAGTCGCGCCTAAATAAGTTTTACTTCAAAATATTTAAGAATCTGTGTGTGAAGTAATAAGGTGTACTTTTCTATAGTAATCTCTTATTATATTTTATAACTTTTTAAACTAAAAATTCGAATTGAAAATAATAATAGCACAGTGATTAGCATATCAGACACTGCGTCTGTCGAAGTAGGTTCGAATTTTTGTGAATAAACCGGAGGTTTTAAAGCGAATACTTCTTAAGGCGCATTGAGCGGTAGTTTTAGCAGGACACTAACTTTATTTCGCGTTATGACGTACTAGTAATCGTTACCGGCCGTATTGCACTTGCGCGGCCTGTGTACATGTAATATTGATATTTTGTATTGAGCTTGTGTAGCTCATTATATGCTTGATTGAATAATAAACTTTATAAAAATGTACAAAATAGATGTGAAAACCAGAATAATGTTAATAATTTCGATATACTAATTATGAAATTTTAATATTGTAATTCACGCAACAATTAATTTAAAAATTCAAGAGAGAACACAGTTATTTCATTGGTTCTCACTTCTGTCGGCACTCCTTATGACGTCATTGACTTTTATTATGAAGGAAAACATCGTGGCGTCACGGCACGGGAGTGGGGTTAATTCGAAGCTTGTCTGGGAAGCTATCATCCTCAAATAACCTATAGAAAACTTGTCGGCAAATACCTATAGGTGTGTTCCGGCAGCTACACCTGAGAGCTAGTCTCACTTTAGGCTTAACATATTGCCTATCATATTAAATATTTCATATCTTTTAAAGTGAAACTTTTAATACATCGTCTCAAACTTTTTTGTCTGTGTGTTGCATATCGCGTGACGGTCGGCCGCCGAGTAGGGATAAAGTGAAAGGCGCTCGTCAGAGCAGCCAGGGCCAATATGGCGGCGCCTATAGTTCGCAGCAGCTGACCGTGTAGTGTATTATTATTAGTGAAACGTCTATAGTGTGAAAATAAGTTTCACTTTTACCGTGGTTTCATAAAACCACACAATCCTTTTTTATTTATTTTATATCTTTATTTAACATCAGGGGAGATTTGGGTCTATAGTAAAACCTGTAAAGTATTCAATGACATAAAAGCAATAAACAAATGACTGTTTTCTTTCCCATACATCAATGTGGTCGTACGAATATAGATAACCATTTAAAAAACAATTAATCTGTTAATAATATTGATTAGTATGATGTCGCCGATCGGCACAGATATCTTTCTGAAAAAAGCACAAAATAATGTATAATTAAGTCACTTAGGAGACAAGGTAATATCATAACAATTATTTTAAACAACTAGCAGGCCCGACTGACGCTGTCCCGCCCCGATAATAGAAAAGCTTGACAAATTATATACCTAAATCTTCCTCTTGGAATACTGTATCTACTGGTGAAAACCACAAGAAAATCAATTCCGTAGTTTTTGAGTTTATCGCGAACACACAGACGTGGCAGAGGACTTTGTTATATACTATGTAATGATAACAAATGTTATAAAAACCAAATGTGAGTTTATGTGTTTGTACTTAATCGACCATCAATTTCGCATACAATGTCAGGAGTACAGAAAAGGATAAACCATCGCATTCTGAGAAAAATATTGCTCCTGGATTAGTGTAAATCTAAATTAAAATAAACGAAGCCGCGGGCAAAAGCTAGTTGAATTAATACTATAACTATCATTTCTTTCTACCGTGAATTGGGTGATCTCGGTCACTATTAACTATTAGCTTATTATTAACTAAAGTTATTAACTATTAACAATTAATATAGAAACTATTTATGCAGAGAATAACTCATTCATATAAATGGTTTCAACCCGGGAACATAAAAATGATTTTTTGGCAACCATTATTATAGTTTTTTTTTTTGTCATAGGAGGCAAACGAACAGGTGGGTCACCTGACGTTAAGTGATCACCACCGTCCATAGACACTTGCAACATTAGGAGAGTCGCAAGTGCGTTGCCAGTCTGTGTTTGCGGGAGGGAAGGAGGGGACGGGGAGGGAGGAAAGGGAAGTGGGCCTCCGTCATGTCCGTTTCAGCATGAATGGGTCGGCTCGCGCGGGGTGGTACCAGCTTCTCACAGAAAACCGACGTGAAGTAACAGTGCTTGCATTGTTGCGTTTCGTTCGGTCAGTAAGAGCGTCGGAGGCCCACCTCCCCTCCCCTCCCCTTTCCCACTAAATTTCCCCAAACACAGGCTGGCAACATACTTTCAACTCCCTTGGTGTTGTTAGTGTCTATAGACGGTGGTGATCACTTAACATTAGGTGACCCACCTGTTCGTTTGCCTGCTATGACATAAAAAAATAGTAATAAAATGTATGTCAAATAGTATATATCAATCAAACAATCAAAATATAATTTATTCAATTTAGGCTCTAAAAAGGCGCTTATAAACGTCAAAACTAACCACCAGTTCGGAAAACAACCATCGAGAAGAACCGGCAAAAATCGGTAATGTGTTTTGGTATTTTGTTATAAAACCTAACACTATTACCTAAAAAACTGTTTTTGGACTTAATGGACCAGAAGCAAGGAATGATCAATTTGTTGCTGTTTCTAGCATTTAAATTATTTAGGTCTTTTACTAGATCCAGCATATCTAAGTTTTTGCGGACATACATTAAATTATCAAGAATATACTGGGAGGGCAGAGTTAAGATACCGAATTTCTGAAACGTAGTCTTTAATGATTATCGAGGACCCATATTATAAATATAACCAGGGGTAATAGAATATATATATATATATATATATATATATATATATATATATATATATATATATATATATATATACTAGCGGACCGGGCGGACGTTGTCCTGCCTTGAAAACAAAAAAAAATCCTAAAAGTTGATCGCAGCGCCACCTGCAGGGTCCAATTGTGAATCTAAACCATTCTCGAATCTCCACGAACACACACAAAAAATTTCATCAAAATCGGTCCAGTCGTTTAGGAGGAGTTCAGTCACATACACACGCACACAAGAAATATATATATTAAGATATATATATATATATATATATATATAGGTATAAATACCGCATACAAAAATACGACTAATCATATCGCATGTAAAACGCACGCAAGTCACGTTACTTCAATAGACGGACACGACGGACACCATTTATCATCTTAGCGTTTGCATCGACCAAAACAGGAGATATTCCCGTTGTGTATTGTATTCACAATTACTTATTACTGGTTAGCTCATGTTCCACTGTATAAAATCTACAGAGAACCGTTAAACGCCGTTTTAAATTCAATCGTCTTTACAAAGACGTCGATAGCATACCATATTAAGAGGCAACTAATACGTATAGATATGTATAAGACATGAACATTATAGACCTCACTCTTTCCTTTGTATTTAATCAAACCCATTATCAAAGAATTAAATATAGGTTAAGGAATTTTTATCGAACAGCAATTTTCGCCTTGAACTTTATCGCTCTACGACATTAATGTACAAAAACCTAAGATGCACACTTAACGTCTCACAGCCGGCACACAAAAATGAGTGCATAATTTTGGATTATGCAGTCATTTCAATGCACTAATTTTAAATAGTCTCGCATCGTTTACGTCCTTGTAAAAACAACTTTAAATCATTTAGGTAAGGTTGAATTTGCAAAATCATAAGTTAATCGAATAACTATAACCACGTCTATTAGGGAGTTTTTGCGACTGGTTTTGAGCGCTAATTTTATTCGAGACTGTGCGTGTCTCGGGTTTTTATATGTCAATGCTCTGTGATATCTGAAAATATTATAAAGGCGTTTTTCGCGTCCGCGTCCGTCTTAGAAGTTATACTTCTTTGGCGTAACAAGATAAAAATCTTTTCAAAATTTTTTATTATTTTTTATTATATTATATTTTATTCCTTATTCTACGTTTGTAGAAAAAACGACACTAACAATAGAAAAAAGGTATTTAATACGTTGAAAGTTTTAATACAAAGAAATACAAACAACAAATACAAAGAAACAAAATGTTGACTATAGATAACTTCAGGGTGTCGGTTTTTCGTGACGGTGTGCGCGCGCGTCGTAAAAATTTACTCTCATCATTTTTACCTAATGCGCCGAAAGAAGTATAACTTCAAAAATTGCGTTATTCGCAACGATATTTCGCCAAAAATAGATTTTTCCTTATCCAATGAAATAAAAATAACCCTTTACATCATATTATTTGTGATATCTTAGATATCAGAGATATAAAATTACGTACAAAGTGTAATCATAACAATAAAAAGTTGTTCGTGTGAAGATTTTTACGTTGCTCTATAAATTTCATCAACTGATCGATTTAAATGGTTTAGGTACGTATGACGTCACATTAGTAAATTACACACACGTGAAGCCGTGGCAGATCGCCTTTTTAAAATAATTCATATAATCTATTATACATTCTCTGTGGTATAATAAGAATAATGAAAGAAATGTATTGGCTGGCTCCCTAATTAAGTAAATCGATAGCAGAAACAGCTAAATATTGGCTTTAAATTGTTTTTTTTTCGAACTTACTACTCTATTGGCCTAATAAGGCCTTAACAGCTTCACCGGACTACACTATAAACTTATTCGTAGGAATATTTTGGAATTCGTACATAAATGCCGTACTGTCGTCAACTTGCTAAGGTTTGGATAAAACTGGAATAAAATATGAATTTATCGTTTTAGATCCAATATTTAGCCATTTTCTGCTGTCACTGTGCTCTTGGAAAGTTAATTATGAAAGCGGATTTCTTGTTTCTGACTTGAGTGGTACCTATAAATAGAGTTTCAACTTTTTGTGGATATATTAAATTAATAATAGTAATTTATCACAAAAGTACATTTGTTCTCCAGTGTTCAAGTGGCATTACTCGGATTGTTGCAGTACGTACATATGTATTGTTTACATCGTGAGATAATGTAAGCAATTCTTAATCTTTACAATTCAAACCGCGTTGAGAATGTTAATTATATAACTGATCACTCATAAGGTGGTATGTGGGTCGTTTCCAAGAATAAATAACACAATTTAATTGCAAACAGATTAGTAATAAATAAGATATACGAAACAAAAGAGCTTGTCTATCTACACATATAATAAGAATGTAAATCGAACGTGTCTGTACGTTTCGATTTTCGTGAAAAAATTGTTGCAGGTGTCTAGGAATAATTAATAAAATACATTTCAATCATTTTTAGAAATGTCTGTCTGTCTGTTTGTTTGTATGAACACGCATCACTGCTAAAGTACTAGGTTCACAATAAAACTACACCAAGAAAATCATAAAGCATATCTTCGAAAATAACTTATAGTCTTTGTTTCATTAAAATCGGTCCACTCTATCAAAGACTATTAAGTAATTTTAATGTCGACGCGGCGTAAGTACGAGAGTAAAGTAGATAATTAAATAGACGTGATACATTCAGATGACTTTATTAATCACTGTTTTTTACATAAGGTTCCACGCGGACGAAGTCGCGGGCACAGCTAGTATTTTATATAATTAAATTACTATAACTGACGCGAACTTTAGATATTATTGTCTTACACTCAACGATTCGACAAGAGTGTGCCGTTATACGTTATTTTAGAATGCATTTTATACTGATAGCACCTCTAGATATTCAGTACTCGAGTGTAATGGGTTTAAATATTCCTAAACGTATTTAGAGTATCAAGGTCGTTTACCCCACGCGGTAATTAATGTAGTTAGTTTTAAAACGGCCCTATATCAAAAGCTCTGAGAGAAGTCTTCTTACTGCTGTATTATATGGTACTTTCCACGACCTGTGATATAATGTGACTACTATATAGGCTAAGAAGTCGTGGTGGTATATTGGTTTGACCGGTGGGAAATCGTTCCGATGTCCGTAGGTTTGAACCACGGAATACCAACCATAAATATACCAACATTTTTTTCGGAAATCGCATATATTTACTAAATTCAATTGGTAACACTATCGGTTGACGGTGAAGGAAAACATTGTGAGGAAGCATGTACGTCAGAAATGTTATACAGGGATATGAGGGAAAACATAGAATTGTGAATTTCTCAGAATTTGAAATCGCCAATATGTCGAGGGCTGGCGCGGTGATTATGCCCATACGTTCCTTCTTGAAGAGGCTATGGCTCTCTCTTACAGCCTAATAATGATGATATGCTAGGAGCAAATTGATGCTACGAATATTTGCTGGCACAAGCTGGGACCCTTGTAGATCGGGAGCCCCGTCTCATTGATACTGTAGCTACATCCCTGACCCCACGGTAACTCCATTGTAACTTAATAAGATTAACATATGTGTAAGCACATGAAGAAAATTTTGATAATAAAATGAAGCAACACAGGCTATTTATATAAATATGAATATATTTGCTTAATGAGATTTTATTTTACAAATACACAATACGAGGTTAAATACAGGAAATTAAACTGGTCTACAATTAAAATTCTTTTCAAAAGAAAACCTTGAAGTCAAATTTGGTTTTCAAGACATAATGAAATCTGTATTTATATCTTGATTATAAGCAAATTTTAAAAACCAGCATTGTTGTTTTTTGCACAAAGGTACAGTAGGTTAAATGTATATCTACTAAGAACCACAAAACCGAAATAACGTAAGCATTCACGAGGGTTCACACGTTTTTAAAAACTATGTTTATCTGCAAGTATTATAAAATACACCCACTTTTCGCGTCTGTCTGTGTGTTCTCTAAGTCTTTCTCATATATATACTGGATTTTGATGTTTTCTTTATTCTGTAGAGTAATTCTTCCGGATAATTTATATATACGATATTATAAAATTAATACACAATAGGGAAAAATCGACATATTCCAATCAAGTTGTAAGAAAGGGTTTTCGTGCGTTTATATTAGAAACCCTGTCTACACCTATAAGTATATAAATAAATATAATATCATAGTACCAGAAAACCCTCATAAACATGCACACAGAAATGTTCCGGATGTTAGTTATATGTCTATCTTATATATCGCACACTATTAACTTTTATCTTTTACATATTATTAAAAAAATAATTGCTTTTTGTGACGCTATTTTGACCAATACAGTATAAATAAAATAAAAACTTTAGTTATCTTGAGCATTTAATGTAGATTAACACTACACTTTGGCATATCATTGCAATTAAAATCTTAAGATATATAGTATAAAAAATGTTTTTGTAAAAATGATTTTGATGAACTGTAAATATCAAAGCACAAAGAACTGGTTCTAAAGCGTTTAGATATTCCTGACGTCACATTAGGTACATTACACCAATGTGAAGCCGGGTTTCCTAGTTTTAGAATAAAGTAAATTCATGTACTAGATACACAAACATGAGTCAAGCTACGGTTGTGCCTTGCGCTTACATAACTTGTCACTCATAGACTAAACCATTCATTTGAAAATTTCGCATTTTCTTGCATTATCCGATACGAAATATATATAAGAGTTATTGAGGTATGTATACTTGGTACACATATATGTTTCAACAACTCATATATGTATGAATAGTTAGCTTAGCTTAGGTTAGCTCAGGGGATGGGGGGGAGGAGTGGGGGGGGGGGGGGAGGGGGGGGGGGGGGGGGGGGGGGGGGGGGGGGGGGGGGGGGGGGGGGGGGGGGGGGGGGGGGGGGGGGGGGGGGGGGGGGGGGGGGGGGGGGGGGGGGGGGGGGGGGGGGGGGGGGGGGGGGGGGGGGGGGGGGGGGGGGGGGGGGGGGGGGGGGGGGGGGGGGGGGGGGGGGGGGGGGGGGGGGGGGGGAGGGAAAAAAAAAGATAGGTCAAGGTTCCTCAGCGGCGGCCATAGTGCTGGCCGGCTCCCTTCCCTGGGAGCTAGAGGTGGAGGTGCTTGCCGCCGTATATCAATATACGGCGGTCAAGAAACAGATGGGGGAGCCTCTGGCTCCCAGAGAAATAGAGGAAAGAAGAAGAGCCACAAGGGGCGAAGTGATGGAAAGGTGGAGGCGGGACCTGGCGGACGCGCGGTACGGTCGATACACGATCAACGCCGTCCGTCCGGTCCTGCCGGATTGGTATGATAGAGGATGGGGCTCCCTGACGTTCCGTCTGGTGCAGGTCCTGACCGGGCACGGTTGCTTCGGTTGGTACCTGCATCGGATAGCACGCAGGGAGCCGACCGCCGTATGCCATCAGTGCGGCGTTGACCCGGACAGTAGGGCAAGACCTCTCACTGCCGAGCGTGGTTGCGGTCATGCTCGGTAGTGAGGATAACTGGAACGCAATGGCCTCCTTCTGCGAGGAGGTCGTCTCGCAGAAGGATGCGGCGGAGAGGGTCCGTGAGCAAGACCCTCAAAGTGGCCGTCTCCGCCAACGGAGGACGGGCAGGAGGAGGCGTCAGTTTGACCGCCTCCTCCCACTCTAACCGGACCAGGGAAGATGGATCGGGGGGCCCATCTTCCCATTGCACAGGTCCGGCGGACGGAGGAGACGGCCGGTGTGTACCCGGCTGTCTTCTAACAAGACGAGGCCCGGCGGCGGCGACTTCGCTGCTGGGCCAACCGCTAGGGCGGCACGATGAAGTTTTTAGAGATCTCGTGACGTGAACTATAGCGGCAGACGTACACCGTGGGGTTTCAGTCCGTGCGAGTCGGACATAACTCACCTTCTCCCCCGAGAGGGTGGTGTATCCATAAGGGATTTCCCCACGTTAAAAAGCTCAGATAGGTCGCGAATTGCATGTATCAGGCAACAGCCTAAGCCGAGATGTGCCGTGCACCCTTGAGCTAGTTGTCAAATAAAATCGGCTGAGTGCCTTAAGCCTTAGTAGTCCGGTGAAGCTGTTAAGACCTTGCTAGGTCAATAGCGTAATCAGATCGAAAAAAAAACGAAGCATTTTCTTGATAAATATCTACCTACGTGTTTTGATAAATAAAAAATCGCCAAAATTACATACTACATTATTCAAATGAATTAAAACCATTATGTAAGCATTATTGTTAACTTGGAACCAAATTTGGAAATGACAAATTTGAACAAAACTCCATAAAGTCTAAATTTCAAAAGCAACTTTCCTAGCCTGTTTAACCTCAAACGTGTTAATTAAATCCGTTATGTTTAACGCTACAACTTTCTTTTTCGATGCTTGTTAGAATTAAAGGAAGTCTAAACTGGCTCATGGTTTTTAATTACTTTTAATTTTGAAAGAGATCTTTCGCTATGCTAAGTAGTGTCAAACATTGTTAAAAAAAATTGTAAGGTTGATAATCAATTCGGGAAAGTGCTACCAAAATTACTAAACACATGATTCTGGAATTATCTTGACTCATTGAGGTATTTTATGAATGGTGAATATTACAATTGAATAGCATAAATTAATTAAAACGATATTCATTTATTTTATAGATGAAAAGGTTTATTAAATTTATAACTCCATATAACATATCATTAATTGTTCTTTATATATAAGATAAAGAGCCTACACTATTGGGAATTTAAAATACCTAGTTATTGCACTATTTAAGAACTCAAAACTATAATTTATTATAGGTTAATTCAACTTTAGCCATACAACTGGTTTATCTCTATGTTAATCATACAAAGAACAAACATATTTCTCTCTATTCGAATCAATCCATAACTGAGAGATTTGTAATTTCGCTGCCTACTTTTCTAACAGACTTAAACAATTTCTAAACAGTAGAGAGTACAATAACTTATCACAGACTGATTTTTGATTTCTTTTAATTTTGTCGCCTGTTCCAGATTATGTATATTGTATAAATATTTTATGCGTAGATTTGGACTGAGGAAACACACAGACTGATACAAAAAACGACTTTGTTTTTTAATATGTACACATATAGATTATAATAGGTCTACATAAAGTTCCAATGCAAATCAACCACTTATAAATACGGCTGCTTCAGATGTCTTTTTGTTTTTTTTTTTTATTGTAGCACGACAAAGTGTATGCACTATGCCTGATGGTAAGCATAGTATAATCTAAAAACAATGGCAACCAACGAGAGACAAACTATCCATCGCCGGTCGCCGCTGTCATGCCGGCCTGCGTGTCTCTTCACGTTACGCTTGAAGGACCCCATGTCATAGGAAGGACGGAACACATTGGCCGGGAGATTGTTCCACAGCTTCACGGTAGGGCAAAGATATGACGTTGCGAAATTTTTAGTTCGTGCCCAGATACAATTTACCGTAAAACTGTGACTCCGGGCGTGGTTCGGTTGTGGAAAAGGGAGGAAGGGATTAAATTAAATAACTCTTCGGAACACTCGACATGATATAGACGGTAGAGCACACTCAGCGAAGTTATGTCCCTGGGCAACTAAAGCGACTCTATATACGCTGTTACGTCTGCATCATTCACAATGCGGACAGCCCGTCTCTGCAACCTGTCCAGGGTATCCAAGAAGTACTTTGCGGAACCGTTCCAGAGGTGCGAGCAGTATTCCACGGAAGGCCGAACTTGTGCCTTATAAAGAAGATATAGCTGTTCAGGCGTGAAAAACCGTCGCACCCTGTTCAGGATTCCGAGTCTCCGAGATCCAGTGGAGAATGTCTATCGAAAATTGATTTTTTTAAGTAATAAATATAGCAAACACATTCCGTATTATTGAAATAGATACCTGCTTCGTGGAATATTTTAAACGGCATTTAAGCCGTTTTATTTTTTGACGTATTTAAATTGTTATTTGTGTGGTGTGGTGTAAACAGGTAGTCCAATGAAGTTGTGAAGACCTGTCATACCAATAGCGTTATCAGTTCGAAAAAAAAAACAAACTTATACGGAACAGATATTTATAATTTTATACTTAAATATGTAAATGTACATATAACAGACTCTGTATGTGTTAAATTCTAATGAGATAAACAATTTGGTAGATAATCTTATTGTATTTATATTATATGACTTTGAAACTTACTTCATAGAAGAGTAGGTGAACTCGTTGTAGTTGCGTTTATGAACTATCTACGTCATAAAGTTTTATCAAAGGCATATATGTCGAAAATTCATAAGCGTAATGTATACTAATAGAATAAAAAAACATATTATATACGTTTTACCGGGTCTCAGACAAGAGAAGTACTTGAAAAAATATATTGGTTTTGTCGCGGATATTGCCGTACGTATGAAAGTGGAATTAGTATAAAGAATTTATCTTTAATACCATCTACCGATGGTTATAGTAAATGATTACTCGTGATACATTTATATTCCCTAAGTTCGAATTAACTTTAAAAGTTCCCTGTTTTGTCGCTAGATGACACCATAATATACAATCTGCATCAATTATTTGAAATAAGTAATTCAATATTATTTTGAATATAGCAGTTAAGATCGCCATCTCTGACCATTGATTTCAAGAATTTTTAATGTCTTGATATTTTTTTACAATTTTCGAAATATAAAGTGTAATGTAGTGATACAGAGATTGAATACTATTCATTGAATGTCATAGTCCAGTATCATTAATCGTAAAAATATTGAAAAACTTATTTCTTAAAAGATAACGTATTACAATTTACAAGTAAATTAATTTATAAGTATGTATTTAATGATCCTTATTGATATAAAGACTTAATTGATGATGTTTAATATAAACTGATGTTTAGAATGTCTTTTATGTTTATTTTTATTACCTGTATATCAAAAATTTGAAATCCTATGGAGGATTAAGGATTCTTGATAATAATTCCTTGATATTGTAAAGAAAAATAAGGTCAAAACGATATTTTGCAATAAAGGAATGAGAATTTTTATATAGTTGCTCGTATTTATTATTGATACTACATTATCGTGCCTTTTCTAATTTGTTTCTCATAAGTCTAGCCATACTCTTGTCTTATATCAGGATATATACTTGTATTACATGTTTTCTTTGTTCATTTTTTTTTACTAAAGATCTACGCGTCTAACAGAACTTTACTATAATGATTATGTTTGTGACCGACATTTTTGAGCCAATAATGGGGTATAATCTTTACTCTTAATTTATTTATTTACATATGTAAATCTTTATTACACACTGTTAGTTATGTAAGTCAGTAAGTCTAACACAAAGAACAAAGATATCGTATTACCTGCTAGGTACTTTTGTTTCTTTCGCAATTAGCTCCACTAATATAAATTATAGGCTTCATTGTTATACAATCAAGTGCATATGCTTATTTAGATTTTTGGAGGAAAATCTATCAAATTATTTGCTATCGAAACGATTACGTAAATCTTACATAATTAATTTTTCAAAATATTGTTAAGATAACACAAGATCATAAGTTTGTCATAATAATCAAAAATAACTCGCATAAATTTTGTTTCTTTTGTCATTACTGTTTTCAATTATTATTGTTAAAGTAGTAAGGTTTCTTTATATATAAAAGAAAACCTCCGGCTTTGCTTAGTCGATCCAAAAAAATCTTTACTGATTAGCTACATTTATTGTTATTCACGTTTATGTTCCATTGAATGCAAACCTATATATATATACCTATATATATCACTTCGCATTTACATAGCTTTCTTTACTTTCTTATTGTGCAGTATAACATTTTTATGGAGCATAAGAAAGTGTATAACTTCTATTTAAATTTATTTTTAAAGTACAACAATTTATATAAGGATCGCACTAAAATCGCTACTGGAAACAATTTAAACTTCTTCAATTTAAAACAAGACATAGATTTAATTCGAACATGAAGAGTACCGCAGTTTTATAGCGCAGTGAAGAAAACTTTCATTCATTGTAATATTTGCGGCACCCGCATTGTTTTATATAGTCTCGTATAGTATATTTAACAAATACAACATATGCTTATAATAACTACATACATACAAACAAATACTTATAAATAACAAACACAACTACACAAGTCGGGGTGGTCTAGTGGTTTGACCGGTATAGAATATAATTTCCATGTCCGTAGGTTCGAACCCCGACATGTACCAACGAATTTTTCGGGATTCGACTATATTTACTAATTTATTTGTAACATTATCCGCTGACGGTGAAGGAATACATCGTGAGGAAACTTGAACCTAAGAAATGTTCTTATAGTACTACTGTATGTGGGAAAACATAGAACTGTGGACTTCTCAGAGTTTGATATCGCCAATACGTCGTGGGCTGGCGTGGTGATTACGCCCATACCTTCCTTCAGGAAGGGGCCTATGGCCCTGCAGTGAGTCTCTTACATAATGAACATGCATTTATTGTTCTTACTCCTTATATATTCTTCAAAATTATATTTTATAGCTTTTGCCCACGACTTTGCTTACGTTATACTTATAAATAATACTTTTTTTAGATAAAATGTACCTACTATTTGCCCTTTTCTGTATCCTTGACAACGTTTATTCAGGATTTAAAGACTATTAATTGATTAGTTAAGCCGTGAAAGCGTAATAAACACTCAAATAAGAAAACTGACTTACGCAGTTATAATATTAGTAAGGATATGTAAAGATAAATGTGACGCACATTAGGTACGCTAAGTTACCATAATATGAATATATTTGATATTGATTTCTTCTTTCATTAACTATTCATTGTTTATAACTCATTCGAAAATCTCATTTCCCATGAATAATTTTGGCATTTATTTGTAACATCTATTAGTGTTGTGAAAAGAAAGTAAAACCAATATGTACAGCAATGAATGTGTCCCGTGACACATATTAAATTTTACTGGGTTTCAAAACACGTCCTCTCTGTACGTGACAGTCGTGCCGCATCGCTCTGTTTACTTCAGTCCATTTCCTCGGAGTGTACTTAGGAAGTTATCGCCAAAAGTATATTGCAACTTCTCACTTACTGCACTATAAATAATATAACATAGATACCAATTTAGAGAACTGTATTTAACAGTATATAGACTAGTTTTGATCGCGGCTTCGTTAGCATGTTACTCGCTGATAATGTAGATTTATATAGGTGAAAAAATGTATTAAATCGGTTGAGTATTTTTATTTATCCATTACAAAGCGCTCGCCCGAGGCAAGTTCGCGTTATCCTTTTTTCGCAAGTCTAACCTAACGTAACCAAAGCGAGACAAAAGAGCAAGATGACGAACATTCAGCGAGCGCGGAGCATTTAAAACGTAACCTTTTTATGGAAAGTATTTAATACGTATTTAACTTTTTTGTAATAACACGATTATAACAGTTTAAGTTCCATACAAAAGAATGTAGATCTTACGATGCGCTGGTCGACAGACTGTTGGCATCATAACTTTTAAATTATGTATAACCTAAAATTAAAATTTTAATATAGCTAGAAGTTTAAAAATTTGATCGGTATTTCTGAGATCTGGGTCTTAAAAAATCTGCCGAGGGGTTAAATGGCTTAAAATTTACTATCTAACTGATACATTATATATAACAGTAATAAATATAATCAGATCAAATCAAAAATACTTTCAAAAATACGTTCACGTATTAATCCACTCTGTAATAGCCTTTATAAAATGTATCGTATACAGTTCGTGTATAATGACTTTAAAAAAATTTTGGTTCTGATGAAAAAAAATATATATTTGATATCAAAACATGGTCTGAATATAATTATGTTTTTAACTAAAATAAAACACATAATATCATGATTTAGTTAATTTTAATTTTCACATAATTTTTATTTTTAGCCTGGTAATTTAAAAAAAATTCTAGATTATAAATGACTGCATCCGTTTCTTTCAATCAATGAAATGTTATTTATTAAGTAATTAATGTTAGAAAGGCTTATTAAATTGTTAAAACTAAAACTCCAGAAATAAGTATCTATTATTACCTTTAATAGCGATGCCAGTTTTATAACTTAAATTAAATGGGCGTGCTTTACGTATCGCTGACCCAGTTCTACTTAAGTTCATGCTATTTCATTAAAGTTGTACAAAAATACGCCATTTCACTAAACTTTTCAGAAATTTAATCATCATAATTATGTAATATATACATATATTCACATTATTTATTTTATAAAAAAGAATATATAGTACATCGCAATAATTTTACCCGAAGCCCTCATTGGACTACCTGAAAAACAAATCAACATCCTGTAATTTTTTTGCCATTATGTATTGAACATCCCGGTAAATAAAATGACTTTATAAAGCATTATAATAAAGAGTGTCGGAATAAGGTCATAAGATAATTTCTCACCAAAGAGGTTATTAGTACATTGCGAATGACTTAAGAGAAATTTGAATGAATGTGGGACATTAAGTGGGGATAACCTGATTGTTTTGCACTTTAACACGGACACTGGATTGTGATGTAAGGTGACTGTTAAGTCTGTACCATAAGGTGGAGAAATATAGGGAAACTACTTATATGTCGTATCGGAGCGGTAATAAAATGTACAATGGTAGGGTTTGAATCGATGATGGCTCAATAGCAACTATATTTCGACACCACGTCGATGAACCTAGGCTAGAAAGAGGTAGAGCTGTTTCTAAGCCCGCTTAACTAGCTACCAATCCCATGTTGGAAATATGTACTCAAGCACCTATAGACGCGTTCCGGCGGATGCATTTGAGAGTCAGTTCACCCATAGGTTTAGCGTGTTTACAGGTTTAGCGTGTTTACCATCTTTTTTTTAATATGTATATCATAGGAGGCAAACGAACAGATTGGTCACCTGATGTTAAGTGATCACCACCGTTCATAGATACTAGCAACACCAGGGGGGAGCATGAGTTGGAGGAGAGGGAGAGGGGGTGGTCCTCCGGCGCTCTCACTGATCGAACGAAACACAACAATGCAAGCACTGTTACTTCACGTCGGTGTTTCTGTGGGTCGGGTGGTAGTACCGGGGGCGAGCCGACCCATTCATGCTGAAACCAGTAATAGCTTCAGCGTGGCTCTTTCACCTACAAAGTTTTAGACCACATCGCGGCATCGTCATTTAAACATCAGGTAAGATTGCGGCCAACGTTAAAACCTATAATGTATAAAAAGGTCACTGTTTCGACGTGAATACCGGTGAAAAGAATATAGAGGAATGGTGCAAATAAAAAGAAGTTTACATCGAAATACTAAAAATAGTCAAAAGAAGAGGAAGAAAATAAGTTCTGTGCTGTTTGCCGTGGTATGCATAGATTGAACTGAGAATGGTGACTTTCCGCGAAATTAAATTTCGACAAACCTAAAATTATATTTTACTCATATGAGATTGGTAGCTGTATAATAATTTCACTAATCCAATAATAAAACGTACATAAACGTCAAGTATCATTACATAGTATAAAACAAAGTCCCCTACCGCGTCTGTCTGTCTGTCTGTTCGCGATAAACTCAAAAACTACCGAACGGATTTTTATGCGGTTTTCACCTGTGGATAGAGAGATTGATGGGGAAGTTTTAGTATAAAATTTTTGGGATTTTTTCAATCAGGGGGGGCACTCGCTTGATATATAAGGTATTGGTTTTAATTCAAATTTTAATAAATTAATCAAGTCTTCAATCAAGCCCACTTCGTTAGGCATTAAAGAATGACAAAGGGTTGATAAAATCTAAAAAATAAGTCTCCATTTATAGCCAATTACGAAAATTTCCACACAGAATCGTATTATTTCTATTATATTCTTCTATGCAGTTGTCATGACGTGATTGAGCACCTCAAAGTTTGTAATATATAAAGTATATTACTTACTATTTTCAAGTCGTTGTGGTGGTTTCTCAGCTGCTATATTTGCAAAATAAACTGTTGGCATAAGTCCTGGAATAGTATTTTATTTAAAATCAGGAATAAATTATTTAGTATATAATATCGAACATAATCTACTTAAATAGGATATGGTAATATGTTAATGGAAAAATAACAAAGGTATTTGTAAAACTATCTAATGTTTAATTAATTAATTAAATTTTACTCCTCATTGGCATATTTAAGATAGTGCCATTATTTAATTTACTCTAAATCTTCATAGATAAGATTAAAGGATTTTACAATTACAGAATACAGCTACTAAGTCGATACTAAGCTACTAAGCTACTAAGTCGATTTAAATTGAATACAATTACTATTAAATCTCTCTCTCTCTCTCTCACCAGTGTAATAAACTGTAGTTCTGTTTTCCGTGTAATTAACATTCGGTAAACTAAGCATACACAAGAACTCTTCCCAAGGGTTTGTAACTTCTTCATCGTGTACAACAGCTCTTGTCTCTATCGTGTACAGGCCCCATGAATTCATCCTCGTTTCTGTGATCGCTTGCTTCAATGGTTTCCTTAAAAAGTATTTTGATTTATTAGATTTGCATGTTTAATTAACAACAAAATATTATCTCGAAATCAGCTTCTAATGACTTATAAGAATGAGGAAAATGTTGATACTAAAATTATTTTGTGCCTGAAGGTAGTGTTCGAAGAGATTAAAAAGTTTGTTATGAGTTTGTTAACAGAAGGAGACTTATTGGAAAAAGTATTGAGTATGTTTAATGGATAGCAAAATTAATATAATTCAGTAGAACTCACAAAGCTTAAAGCCGAAATTAGTAAGTTTTCAAGAATTTTTAAATCAGGAAAAAATCCATATAGGAATTTTAAGTGAAACATGGTTAAATTTTAGTTATTCAGGTAAGTTACAGGGATATAATATTTACAGGAAAGATAGAGATGATTCTTATGGTGGTGTGGCAATACTAATTCACAAGTCTATACGTGCCTACTCAAGCATAATACACAGTAATAATCCTGGTAAATAAAATATGAAGTACTAAATAAAATATGAAGTAACAAAAGAACTCATAGAAAAATATAATGAATGGGTGAAAATATATACAGACGGTGCTAAAACTTGTAAGGGTCAGAGTGCTGCATATTATGAACCAGACACAGACAGTGCTGGCCTGTATAACGTAAAAACAAATGTATCTATTATGACACTGGAACTATTTGCAATTTTGGAAACTATTAAGCATGGTATAAGATCAATGCATCAAAATATTGTTATCTTAACGGATAGCAAGAGTGCTCTTCAGCTTTTGGCTCGATGTGCCTCTGGTCACAGAGGATTTTCGATAGCCTATGCAATACTTCGAGAGATCTTGAATATTCATAGCTCTTTTATGCGTTTAAGATTGCAATAGGTTCCGTCTCATGTAGGATTAGAAGGAAATGAGAAAGTTGATGTTTTAACAAAGTTAGCTTTAGCAGAAGGCTCAGAGATAAGTATTCATCCACATTATTCAGAGGTATTATATAAATTTAAGATAAGGTGTCATACAATGTGGAAAGAATATTTTAATTTGACCTCAAGAGAGAAGGGGATTTGGTATCGTACTATACAGTGTCAGCCTCCACCTGTACCGTGGTTCGTAAAGGTGATTTTATAAAAAGAACATTACTTATTTCTACTTTTAGATTACGCTCCGGACACATTCCATCAGGGAAATTTAAACACCTTATGAAAATTATAAATTCACCAATTTGCAACGAGTGCGGTAAGGTTGACGACATCCATCATCTTTTGAAAGAGTGCAAAAAATATGAAATTGAGAGGATGCGTTTCATTAAACAGTATAATATTAATATCGGGGATGTGGGTGTGTATCACAGTATTCTGTCAGAACCGATATCGGATTGTTGCAAAAAGCTGTGTAATATATTTAGGTTTAGTAGTTAGGCTATTTGTGTAATTTAGATTTAAAAGTTTTAGTTGTATATAGATATAAGTTACGATGGGACTGACATGTCAAAAAATGATAAATGTCCCTTAAAAAAATAAAGAGAAAAAAAAAATTATATCCAAGTAAATCTTGAAATAATGGTAGAAGCGGTAGCGTGTCTGACATAGCATGGATGATATGGCTTCGGATCCAATAATGAGCCTGAACTTTCGGTAGTACTGGAAAATATCGTGACGATTTTTTTTTTATATAGGGGGCAAACGAACAGGTGGGTCACCTGATGGTAAGTGATCACCGCCGTCCATAGATACCAGCAAAACCAGGGGAGTCGCAAGTGCGTTGCCGGCCTGTGTTTCAGGGATGGGGAGTGGGGGCAGGGAGTGGGGGCAGGGAGTGGGAGCAGGGAGAGGGGGAGGCGAAATTTATCCGGCGCACTTACTGACCAAACGAAACGCAACACTGTTACTTCACGTCGGTTTTCTGTGAGAGGATGGTACTACCCCGGACGAGTCGACCCATTCATGCTGAAACCAATAATAGCTTCAGCGTGGCTCTACCACCTTCAACGAACTAAGAGACATTTTCACCTGAAACTTGGTTTGTTCACTATCACATCTAGGAGAATTTTTACAGTTGCAATTACATCTCCCCTCAGCTTCACTAGGATTAATGTATTACATCTCCAGTAGCATAATCACTAAAATCACGTAAAATTATAAGTTTTTGAACAAAAAAATACTTACCCCTGAGCTAATATATTAATCTCCGGTTTAGGATACAGGTCTTCAGCAGCACATATTAATGTTACCCAGAACACATACCTCTTCACTTGAACGAACTGAAAATTTTTACCTTTGCCTGTGGGCATAAAATTGTAAAATTACATAAAAATCGTAGATTCTATGTACGGTTATTTATTTGATGTAATTTTTTGAATGCTATTGAAAATATTTTAACAATCACTTTAATCGATTGACTCTTAAAACATAATTCTTGTTATCACGACTAGACGAAAACCGTGTGGAATAAAAGAAAGATATTAACAAAAAATCTAGGAAAATTTAAAAATATATATCTTTACCACAGCGCCACCTATTTACTTCCTCCATTTATACCATCCAGGTGACTTTATAAATACAAAAAAAAACATCATAATGCGTCAAGCTGTTTCCAGAAGAAGAATTACAAACACTTGTACAGTGCAATTTTGTATGTCTATACATTACTATAATATATGTTATTTGTATATTTGGTTTCTTACTATAAACGAGCATTGATTTCGTTCTTCTATCTTCTTCCATGAAAGTAGATACAACGCATGTGTAATTTCCACTCAGGTCTATTGTAGGACGTAAGATCTTTATAGCTCTATAAGCTTGTAGTGGTTCACCTGTGGAGGAATCATTAAATTGTTACTAAAGTCCATTATAATGTTATGCCCAGTAATATTTTTGAATGTTATAAACAATATAAATTTTACATTCTACACGTAAAAACTACACAGATCAACAAAATTATTCTTTAGCGGAATAATGCCCGGTTTCTGAGGTACTTTAATTGCAGTTTATCTGTTCAGTAGCGTTATCAAATTGCGTTTCTAAACACACAATCATACGTTAAATGTCAGTAAAACTCAACGGGCCATTTGACAGTTTATCTTATGGATAACTTTTGGTAGTTTAACCGAGTATCTCAGAAACCGGGCATTAGTCATTGGAAACTACGGAACCGTTTATTACAAAGCACTTTATCGGGAAATAGAGGACTTTTGCTGGTAGTATAATCAGTATGCATATCATTAGGCTTCTTCTGGTAACTATAAAATCATTACATAGTATAAAACGAAGTACTTTGCCACGTCTGTCTGTCTGTTCGCAATGAACACAAAAACTACTGAACGGACTTTCATGCGGTTTCACCAGTAGACGTAGTGATTCATGAAGAAGGTTTAGGTATATAATTTGTCAAGATTTTTTTATTTTTAGGGCGGTACAACATCTGCTAGTTTAACTAAGTAACATAAAACTAGTAAAATGGCAGTAGTCGTTAGGAAGTCAAGAAAAGGTTAAATTTAAAAAAAATAGAGATATACTAATCAGAAAAAAAACAAGTCTCATGAAATAAAAGCAATTCCGTAATAAAACTAGTTGAATTATCAATAGTTACAGTCATAAGTTTGTGTATAAATCGAATACTACATTTATTTAGCAACCGAAAAGCTTTTGGTGAAGGAAAATATTGTGATGAAACCATAACATGGCGGCTTTTTCTAAGTCTAAACCTGGCTAGTTACCACCCTCTAGTTGAGAATCTATCGCCAAGCACCATGGATGTATTCTGGCAGACACTTTGGACATCAGTCATCTGTTGTCAAACATTAAAAACATTGAATGCAATATTCTTCACTATTCGATTTAATTAGTTGATCTACAATAAAAATAGCATAACATAATAAGAGATTCATATTAAAATGAAATATTATTCCTTACTAGAAATCTTAAAATCCATGTCAACTTTTCCTTTCAGCAAACCGACGACTTGAGGTTTCATGGGCGGTATCCACTGGTACACGAGACTCGCGGAACCGTTGAAAAACCATTTCATTACCAATCCTGGTCCAGACACCGAACTTAGAGTGTACTCGCAGTCCAGTATTACTGATTCTGTACCCATCTTTACTAGCCTCGGCACATCTATGCGTTTTATATTCACAGCTAGACATTCTGTAAAATTAAATCTCGTTTTAACAAAAACATGTGAAATTATCGACTACATTTTACAAAAAGCATTCTCGTCTATCTGTATGTGGGTTATTATGCTTATAACACAGAAAATACTGAAACATTTTTACGGTTCTTCTTTAAGTTATAGATGTATTTTCTGGCCAGATTTTGTTATATGTTTTTTTGTTATATTAGCTAAATTCGATGAAATTAGCTATGAAGTTAAAAGTCTTTTCTTGAATGGAGTTAGATGTTTAGAGACAAAAATAATTTGGGTCCAGAAAAATTGGAAAAATTCAATTCACTTTAATTTTTCTATTATAGACTATTAGATATTTGTTATTTGACTATAATATACCTCAAGTGCAATGTAATTATTCAGAAATAACGGCTGTAGCGTAAGCAATTTTTAATTATTACTTTTTGAATATAATGCACAAATAAAGATTATTCGTTCAATTTTAATGACATCAGTTATTTGTTGCCTACAAAGAGTTTTAAATGAAAATTAAATTTTAAGAAAATGGACGAATAATCATAAAGCATAACGAAAATTTAACTAGTCTCAATATAATTTACATTGTACTCAATATATAGTTTACAATGAAATTGTTTATTGAATTTCTATTTTTGATTGTTTGTTTGATTGTTTATTATTCCTCACAGACAACAAATAATTGATATAATAAATGTAGATTACATTGTACCGTGGAGCTGAATCTGCAATTCGGGATTATAAATTACAAGGTTACACAAAATGAATCCCAATGAACGTCGATACAAATTGATGAACGAGAACACAGCAAATAACAAAAAGGAACCAAATTCACATTCCCTTTGTAGAATAATGTTCCTATTTCATCTCCCGAGTCTTTTTGTTTGCGGGTATCAATTATTTTCCATTGGCACAAATCCTCTCCTGGGTTCTATTTTATGTCTAAATTTTAACAAACGTCTACTTTCATGCCTCAAGTTATTACTTTTTAATTTGTAATTATCCGATTACTTTCTAATCTATTTAGAAATCATAAACAACATAATTAAAACTAGTTTCTCCCCGCTACTTCGTCCGAACGCAGCGGAAGCTCTCAAAAGAAAAAAATCATTTTTGAAACATTCGTCATTGGTGCTCCGCTCGTATTGGTCTTAGCGTGATGATATATAACCTATAGCCTTTCTTGATAAATGAGCTATATAACACCTAAAGAATTTTTCAAATCGTCCAGTACTTCCCGATATTAGCACGTTCAACCAAACAAACAAACAAACAAACCGGTCAGCTTTATAATATTAATATATACATTATAATATTGAATAGTGACGTGTAAACGAATTTGTATTTACTAAATTGTGGTCTATTTAAATTCAACTGGTTTGTAAATTGATCATTTTGCAATTTACATATATGCATAAGTATAGATATATCGTTTACATAGGCAATATATAAAAATATTTTATTGCAGTGTTTCAATATTACATAACGTTATTTATTTGTCTATCTCCCATTACGGATGAGTTTAAAAAAAGTAACAAACTGCAATTTGTATCAAATGCAATTGATGGGAAACATGCGGGAATAGTTCTGAAAATGATTAACGATATTGATGAACCAGAAAATAATTACTTCAATTTATTACAATTATACAGTCATTTAAATACTTAGTATTTAAATGTATATACAGTATTATTATCATGTTTTATTAGAATTTAACGAATAAAATATTCACCAAAAGTAATTATTCCAATATAGCTTTAGGTAAGTCGTGAATAGATTGAAGAATAACATTAAATCAGAAATATTCAAAACCCTACGCCTACACTACAAATATGATAATAATATTGTTTCATTGGCATCTATGAATAATTTATTTCTTCCATAATAGATATGGATTGTCTGTAGTTACAACCTTTCAAGTAGATTAAAACCTCCCCGATTGACATTATGTGAGTACATTAGATGTTATCTGCTACGTATGTCGATTTGTCAATTTAGATAAAAGGCTCGGCGTAGTATCTATAATTAAAGTGCTACCTTTTAAGATTGTGTTCACGTATTAGCTTATTTCCCCAAACGATAATGCAAAGGGCGATGTTTTCTGTATTCTATTCCATGTCCATACATAAAGAGCACATACTTAATACATATATATGCAATGATTTAATAAAACAAAAGTTGTAAAAACATGGTATTTGCAATCTTAGGTTTGATCCAGAACACAACGTAAAAGGCAGAGATTCTACAGACTACGTTAATATCTCAATATAGGCAATAAATATTTTTTATCCAAACATCGTTATTTGCTAATATGACATCTAAAGTCATATTATATCTTTATTTCTAATCTGGTTTAACTCAATGAATTAGGGGAAATAATAATAATTACCTTCAATCTATACTTAACTAGCGGGCCCGCCAGACGTTGTCCTGCCTTGATTATAAAAAAACCTTGACAAATTAAATACCAAAACGTTCCTCATGAATCACTTTATCGACTGGTGAAAACCGCTTGAAAATCCGTTCAGTAGTTTTTGAGTTTATCGCGAACAGAAAGACAGACAGACGCGGTAGGGGACTTTGTTTTATACTATGTAATGATATTATATATAATAATTAAAAGAGGTAAAGTTAGTGACTTTGTGAGGCTGTAAGGGGTAATATCTGGAACTACTGGTCCCCACTGATAAATTCTTTCAGTGTTATATATCATCATACTAAGACCAATAGGAGTGGGGCACCAATGAAAAATATTTTTTGTCCTCTTGAGACCTTCCGCTGCGTGTTAACGTTAGCCCAAAGTAATTATTCCACGCGGACGAAGTCGCGGGCAAAAGCTAGTCATAGAATAATTATCCATTAATTGTACATACAAGCAATTTGTATCAGTTATAACTGTTAATTTTGTATGTGGTATTTGTATTTTGAAACTTTTTTTTGGTAGGTGGTAGAGTCACGCTGAGGCTATTACTGGTTTCAGCATGAATGGGTCGGCTCGCCCGGGGTAGTACCACCCGAACCACAGAAACACCGACGTGAAGTCAACCACGTCACAGTGCTTGCATTGTTGCGTTTCGTTCGGTCAGTGAGAGTGTCTATCGACGGTGGTGATCACTTAACATCAGGTGACCCACCCGTTCGTTTGTCTCCTATTATATAAAAAATTACCAATTTGATTAACCTTAATAGTTTCAAGAAATCTTTTCTATCGTATTATGAACTGTAAAAGTATTATTTAAACGAAATGTAATAACGTATAATCGCAAAAGTTCTATTAAAATCTACACTTACTTAGGTAATAAAGCGACAAGAAAAATTACACACACACAAATAAAATACGAAGTAAGAGAATCAACGTAAAATATACCAACTTGTGCACAATATCAGAAACACGAACTGTGTCGAACAATCCATAGTTCGATCAGATTTTCATAGAGACGAGAACGTATACGATTTGTTATAAAGATATCGTATGCCCCGCTCCGTCTTGCTTCACTTCCGAAACACTGACTGAAAACATCAAAGACGGGTTCATACTATGAGCGCATGCGTGTAAGTTACGAATTAAGTCCGGCCTCATGTTATTTTGTAATTTCTACCAAACTTAGGAATCTATTTTAATAATGTTAAAAGGAGTAATTATTTCTCAAATTGGTTTTGAATTCAAAAATTGTTTTTTGTTAAGCAGTCACTCACTTTCAGTGCTGCAATTCTTTATGTACGTATAAATAGTTATGTATTTCCTAAGATGTGCTTTGATTTTACTTCAAGCGTATGAGAATGTACACAGTTGCGTAGTGTGATATTAACATGGCGAAATTGTGGATGTGATATCACTTATCTATAAGTATACTAATATTATATAGCTGAAGAGTTTGTTTGCTTGAACGCGCTAATAGCAGGAACTAATAGTCCGATAAAAAAAATATTACAGTGTTAGATAGCTCATTTGTCGAGGAAGGCTACAGGCTATATCATCACGCTAAGACCAAAAGGAACGGAGCATTATCGGGATTATTGTACGTATTATTTTAAAATATGTTCACCTAGTACATAAACGAAGTAGCGATTTAAAGTTAGCGTTATCCTAAATTAACTATTCTACGCGGATGAAGTCGCGGACAGAAGCTAGTATTATTACATGTTTCAAATTAATGACGTCATAATTACTTAAATAAGAGGGAGCTTGATCGTTTGTTCGCCTCCTACAATTAATTAATGAACATTTGATTTGGGAAAGGAACTTTCAATACACCCACACATACAAATACATTTAAATCGAAACATAAATTATTGCTGTATGAATAAGCAACCAAACAAAAGACGATCCAAATGGATCATTACAAAAACAACCTTTTTTTTTCGCCAATACCATTCAGTATCTCTCCAATGTTGGTCGAAAGCCAATTCTAATATACCTTATCTTTGCAGAAAATAGATTACCATAAATCAAGAGCACGATTTAAGTGAGTTGTAGACTAACAATAAAATGTAATAAAGCTGCTTTAGGCATAATTAATTGGACTATTTTCTATGAATACCTCTAGAGTTTGCCAGAAATTTAACTCTGTTATTTTGCTAGGCAGGGCAATTATTATTCGATTTTTAAGTACCTATTATCAAGTTAATTATCAAGAGAAGAAGCTGTCTCGAGTTACATAAAATGCACATATTTTTATTCAACTTCTTTCTTATCTCAATAAAAGAAAAAGATTAGAAGAGAAAGAATAAAACGACGAAGTATCATATTATTAATGCTATTAGTTTGTTCGATTTTAAAATAATTAAACATATACTTTTAATTCGATAATTATTAAATTTGATTATTTATAAGCATTCAGTAATGTATCTATCTATATATATAATAAAAATGAAGTGTCTGTATATAATGTCAAAATATTTTTTTTATTTATTGGGTGTGAAAGTATACACGCCACTGATAACAAAAATGTAATTTTTAAAATTTTTGTCCGTCTGTCTGTCTGTTTGTTCCGGGTAATCTCCGAAACGGCTGGACCGATTTTGACGGGAATTTCATTGACAGATAGCTGAAATTATAGCGGGTTACTTAAGCTACTCTAAATTAAATTAACTGTTAACCGCGGCTTCGCCTGCAGTGCTATCTCCAAAATGGTTCGACTGATTTTTACGGGACTTTTATCGGCAGATAGCGGACATTATAAAAAGTAATTTAGTTTATTTTAATTTTGTCTAGCTGTTAACTGTGGCTTCGCCCGGAGTGCTATCTCCAAAACGGTTCGACCGATATTTACGAGACTTTCACCGGCAAATAGCGGACATTATAAAAAGTAATTTAGTTTATTTTAATTTAGACTAGCTGTTAACCGTGGTTTTGCCCACAGCGCTGTCTCCTGAACGGTTGGAGCGATTTAATTTAGATAAAGTAAAAGGTAAAGGTAAACTAATTTAGGTTTTTCTATTTTAAACTAGCTGTTACCTGCAACTTCGTCCTCATGAAATTTAGCAAAAATATGTTGTTCACTGTAAACATGTGCGTGAGACGTTCGTTGTACTGGACTCCAAGAATAAATATAATTGAAATTCATATATATATATATGTAATTTGAATTATATTATATTTTCGGTCATTTTATTTTATTTACCGCGCATTGGGCTACATAACTTAGTAACCATAGTACCATAGTACAATATTGTATCGAATTCAGTGAACACTATTTAAATTATCGGATATTAAAATCTGCTTAGACAAATATAAAGTTTTATATCTTGATTTATATTTATGCAAGATTTCAAGACGTTAGCTCATTCATTGTTTACAATTCAATATTAAAATTATTAATAGTAATTATGAAGATAGAGGGGGTATTTCTAATAAGATATTAGACCATAAACGTATTACTTATGGACAATATGCGCATATTATATTATTATAATAACATCTTTAAGTCACTGTTTCTGTTCTTGATATATTGTAAGTGAACACTGAGGTAGTTATATGGTGGGTTAAGGTTCCAAATGTTGCTGATGATAACCTTCATTTGACACACTGTTAGTATTTATATATCTAAGGTACACGTTACATGTTACTGTAGGTGGCGTGCGTGTCGTACTTACAATTGTTTTTGAAAGAGCATTTCTATAATTGTATATGTTCTCACAATTTTATATTTCTTTAGTACAATTTAAAAAAACGCGTGCAGAGCTGCGGGTACCGCTAGTTTTGTAATATAAATTGTACTAGCATTGATTTGCTGCTATTATTATTTGTTATAATAAAAAGTTGACATATAGCAAAATGGATATTATGCAAATATTATTCATGTTGAAATATGTATACCTATACTAGCTTCGCTTGCGGCTTCACTCGCGTCAATGTAAATTTTATCTCTCCTTAGAAAACAGTATATCTTATCTGGATGAATGGTACCCATGTACTCTTCTTACTTGTGATAATGTGTATGAAAAATTTCATAATGATCGGACGAGTGAGTGGTTTAGACGTGTAAGCGTAACAAACAAACACGCATTTTCGCATTTATAATATTAGTAAGAATACAATCTTATTAAAAATGTATACTTTCAGAGATTCAAAGCATACAACTAATCTCTTTATAATAAACTAGCGGGCTCGACGGACGTTGTCCCGCCTAGACAATAAAAAAAACCTTGACAAATGATATACCTAAACCTTCCCCAGGAATCACTTTACTCTACTGGTGAAAACCGCATGAAAATCCATGCAGTAGTTTTTTGAGTTCATCGCGAACAGACAGACGCAGTAGGTAACTTTGTTTTATTAATGTAATGATAAATACATGATATATACATTTTAAAAACTGCTTTACAGAAGACATTTCTGTATTATTTTTAGAGTCACTAAATAATTTACGATTTGCGACATTTACTGAGAACTTTGACATTAGATATGAGATTTGTTATTTATGGGGCATGTATAAAACGTACAAGATTGATTCATACCCTTTTTAATATTTAATAAGGTTCGGTGGGTAGATGGCACGATTACTGACCCTCACCACATTATATTAGGGATGACAAAAACGTAAGAAGAAAAGCAAAAATTGCCTTCTAATTCTATTCGATATCATTGTGGTAAAACAAATTATAACCTTTGTAATAATTCTCAAAAGTAATGTAAGAATTATATGTACAAAAAACCCTGATCCTGGAGTTTAAGATTAGTAAGTAACTGAAATATATAACTCAGTTATCCATAGTTACTTGGCAGGTAGAAGAAGCATAAGTTTCCATCCGAAACCTCGGTTTATTACTAAATGCAGTCTATCTTCAAACAAGTATCAAGAAAATAGTTTGTCTACTTCTATTCAAGCAAGACTAAGATTATAATCTATGGTTTAGAGCCTTAATTCCCAAAGTGGACTCCCAGGGGTCCACGGGAGAGTCGACGGGGGTCTACGTTGGCGAGACTAAAAAATTGGGGTTCACATTTCGTAAGCGGGGGTCCACGAAAATTTATCTGCTTTCGATACTGAAGAACTAAAATGTTGGCTCGACTTCACCTATCAATATGGGCAGACAATATTTTAAGAAGCTCAGCGACTGTTACTTGTAGAAACTTGCATATTCCGTATTCAGTACAACGTGCCGAGACTTGCAATTTTTTATAGCTATACCTAATCTTCACATTTTTTGTCGAGTTTTGGGAATATGGTAGAAATGTAGCTGCAAGGGGGATTCGGAACCAGCTAAATTTTCAAATGGTCTATGAGAAGAAAAGCCCGGGAACATCTGGTGTAGAGTGTAATTTGTTGTTTTTTTATATCATAGGAATCAAACGAGCAGGTGGGTCACCTGATGTTAAGTGATCACCGCCGTCCATAGACGCTAGCAACACCAGGAGTGTCGCAAGTACGTTGCCAGTCTGTATTTGGAGGTTGTAGGTTGGAGAGAGGGGAGGGGAAGGGAAGCGGAGGTGGGCATCCGGCGCTCTCACTGACCGAACTAAACACAACAATGTAAGCATTATTATTACTTCACGCCGGTTTTCTATGAGAGGGTGGTACTACCCCGGGCGAGCCGACCCATTCATGCTGAAACCAGTAATAACGTCAACGTAGCTCTACCACCTACGGACCTACACCTATAGGATTGTATCTGCCTATATCTCGACCGTCACACATCATAGGCTCATCACAGTAATATGTTGAGGTGAGTCACGTTCTACGTCACCCGCTGTATACTCAGCAATCTAACTAGGTGGTAGAGTATCTATATCCCAATAAAACACTAGCACTATGACGAAAAATCCATGATAGTGATTCTCCTTTGAATCGTCACGTTTCGAGTTTCAGTGTGTATCCTGTCTAGATGTTTATATTTTTAAACCGCATTTTTCAGTGCACTACCTGTTAATCGAAAATGCATGGTTAGTGGTTGCTCACGGTATCGAGCGGTACCGGTCCTGACAGTGACAACGAAGTGAGGGGTACGTGACACGAGCCCTCGTCGGTTACCCGGCAAATAGTAAATTCAGATGAGCCTGGATCATTTAGCCTTTACCTGTACGTATAGCTAAAAGCACAGGTATCGCCCGCCCACCCTTCCGATCCCCTTTTTATATCTCCGAGTGTCCGTTTCGGCGTTTTACTTAATCTTATGGTTAAATAGAATATCCATCTTTACTATCGTCGATTGATTACTCTATGTCGCACTGCGAAGTTATATATAAGTATATGTGGAACAGTGCAGCGGTCAAAAATTAGTTACTTTTTAGCACAACCCGAGGAGCGCGTGCAGGAGAATGAGAGGTACACTTCCTGCGGATGCAATTACCATCATCCCCCAATCTCATTTGATGTTAAATGTTAATGTTTGATGGTTTGGCGACAGAATTTGAACTTGAAGGTGGTAGAGAGCCAAGCGGTCTTGGAAAAAACTCTACCATCATGCTATGATCTCAAGACTTTTTCGGATCTCATTCGCAAGGATTCGAACCTAATTCGATTGACGCGGTGTCCGAACACTAATCACTGAGCCATTATCGCTTCAACAACGATGAGCTGCAGCGACAGCCAACGGATTGTAGACCTCTCTGTGTTTACCATTGTTTGTGGACTGCTCTTTACTAAACATTAAGTACAGTGACGTCACTTTGTTATATTACCAATTTAGAAGACAACCAGAGTGAATAAGCAATGATACTTTTAAGGCGATTTGGACAACTTGATACTTGTAACCAATACCCACGTACCTTCAGTTAACTGCAAAAGGAGCTGACGAAACGAAAGGCAAAGATTACCAAATATGAAACGAACTCTCGGCAAGACAACATTACTATTGAATAATCGACCAAGAGATTACGTCAAATAGAGATTATAAGCAAGGTCTGAATCAAAAATCAATTGCGCCGATAATAATCAAGTGATTAAATGGATTTAACACCCATTTAGATTCCGACTAGGTCACTATATTGAATAATCGTCCACCAGACTACGTCAAATAGAAATGATTAGCAAAATAATGAACTGAATTAAAAAATAATTATGCGGATAATAATCAAAGGACTAAACAAATCTAATTGCCGTCTAGTAGACTACTTAATCTTCAAAATTGTTTTAACGTAACCCTTAAATATACATTTGAGAAATAACTTTTTAATAATAAATTACAGCCTCAGATCTTTCAAGCAATGTAAGAGCACAATTTATAGCACACATTAGAATAATAAATGGTGGTCAATATGTATGTCGATTTCACGTATATTCGACGTTTCTAGACGTTAGATTACTCTGTATTGGAGCTACTTATCACTGACTAACTAATCACTTATCATTACACTAGCGGGGCCGGCAGACATTGTCCCGCCCTGATTATGAAAAAATCCTTTACAAATTACATACTAAAACGTTCCTCATTAATCACTCCATCCACCGATGAAAACCGCATGACAATCCGTTCGGTAGTTTTTGAGTTTATCGCGAACAGACAGACAGACAGACGCGGTAGGGGACTTTGTTTTATACTATACTATACTATATCATTACATAATATAAAACAAAGTCCTTTAGCGCGTCTGTCTGTTCGCAATAAACTCTAAAACTACTGAAAGAATTTTCATGAGGTTTTCATCAGTGGATAAAGTGATTTATGAGGAGGGTTTTGGTATATAATTTGTCAAGTTTCTTTTATATAATCAGGGCGGGACAACGACTGCCGGGCCCGCCAGTTGTAAGCTATAATCAGTCTATACAACGAATATGTTAGTAGATATCAACTACAGTAATGCACATGCATAATAATTAATTAATTATAGCTTCGGTGTTCATTTCTTCTTGCTTTTATGATACCTATTCTAATTTTCTTTGCAATGGTAAATCACTTATTTCATAAATAATAATATAAAAAAATATGTACTCCAATAGTAAATTCTATAATTTTATAATTATTCAATGTCAAAATAAAATAATTATTAACATAAATTCCTAGTACTTTATATATAATGTTGGTTGTAATTTTTAACTAAGAACGAAGGTACACTGTGTATTGAAATAACGGTAAATTTAAAATATATTTTAATTTACCAATGCATGTAAATACAGAAGGTTATTTGTAACAGTGTTCGTATAATAGTAACAAACAAAACGATTGAAAGCCGTTAAAATAAATCTTCCTCTTTATACACATATTACGGTGTTCCAAAAACGGACTTTTTTCACGATTGGCTCCAATAGCTTAGCTGAGGATATCACAGTATAGATCTATTTGAAATTTTACTTCTTCAAATTAATGTTATAAAGTCGTGCATCCCTATTTTCCATTTACCACAAAAGTAGTAAGTACATTTTTGTTAAATTTCCGAATTTTATAACTCGTCAACGGATTGGCGTTTCAGAGTGTCCAATACAAATGTATATAATTAAACAATATACAAAAAAGTCTTATGCGACTTTCTTGGTAAATAAAAGACAGTGAAAAATTATTCGAAGTTGAATTGAGGATAAATTATACTGCTTTTTTATATTTGCTTCGAAAAATACATTGTTCTTGGAATACATATTATTTCATTTAATAAAATATCAAAGGTCCAAGTTAATTCATAAAAAATAATTTTAATCTACGTATTACACTTAATGGGTATACTTTATAAATTCTATCGTAAAACCAATTTCTATTCGTATAGATAGTATTAAACCATAAATTCCTTTAATTTGATTGAAACAGAAAGATTCTATTTTTCAGTAGTTCTGTAAGGCCAAAGTTAGTTAAAACACGCACTGTATAGAGCAAAGAGCTCTGGAAACATTTTAATTTAGCTCTGTTATATTCCTGCGCGACCAGTTCAAACAAAGGCCGCGTTGGCTATTATTAAAAGCGTAAATTGTCAAACAGATGTAACGAACGACTACGCTCCTAGTGGCTCGTATTTAAAACACATCCAAAATTGCTGGACACAGTTTTGCTTTTTCAATAGATTGTTACGAATACTTTGAGTTACTACAACCTCCCTCAGTAAACTTTATTACTACGACAGAATTATGTAATTTATTTTGAGACTTAATTGCTATTCTTTTGTTTTAATGAACACCTAAATAAAGTATGTTCACACTTTTTAAAAAACCTATGTGTGTACTTATATACACACGTAAGTTTATTATAAGTCTTTAGCCTACAAAAAATACATTAAACACAATTATTGATAACGTCCTAATTAAAAAATATAATTAACTTTAAAAGGCTTTATAATTTTCTATACATATATGAGAATCAAGTAAGATACCAAAAAGAAATAGAATAAACTATTTATGAAATAATAATTTAATAATAATTATTTATAATGTAAATAAATAATAAGAATACATACCCACAATTAATCTCAAATCTTTATAACCCACAATAAAACTTTATAATGTAAAAAAAACACTTTTAAAGCGAATACTCACAATAAATAATCATTCAACCCTATCACTACATACATATTATAAAACAAACTCCTCTGCCATGTTTGTTTGTCTGTCTGGTTGCGATAAACTCAAAAACTACTGAACGAATTTTCATGCGATGTTTACCAGTAGATAAAATGATTCATGAGGAAGGTTTTGGTATATACTTTATCAAGATTTATTTTATAACGGGATAACGTCCGCCGGGCCCGCATTATATGTATAATTTAAAAAAACACACAAAAAACAATATTTAGAGAATTGAAAAGAAAAAAAAAAGGGGAAAATAAATAAAATAATATTAAAAAGTTAGGGGGGGTTAAAATATTATATATAAAGAAAAAAAAAAAAAAGAAGAGGAAGGAATTGGGGGATTTTAAAAAAAGGAAATTTAAAATATTCATAAATAAAAAAAAAAAAAAACCAAAAAGTTATTTTTTTGATTGAGGAAAAAAAAAAAAAAAAAAAAGGGGAAAAAAAAAAAGGGGGTTAAGGAGATTTAAAAAGAAAAAAGGGGGGGGGGAAAGAGAGGGACCCCGTCCGAGTCGTTATCACGTAAAATTATCATTCGTAAACCGACTTTGCAGACAACCAATGTTTTTTTATTATATAGGCGTATTATAAAAAGAAGGTTCGTTCTCATTCTCTTTTTTAATACATCCGTGCTAAGCCGGATAGTTACTTTAATACATAAATAACTGAATTTTATTTACAAATAGCAGCCGCTCCCAACATTGTACGTGTTAATCACACTATAAAAAATAATGAGACTATACAGCCTACATTACTAAAGGAGATTTTTATTTTTATCAGTGAAAAAGTTTTATAACAAACACTAATACTTACTTTGTTTTTTTTACATAGAATTTATAGATAAATAGCTACATAATTTTTTTTATTATTATTAACTATATAAAACGTAAGTATGTGAAATACAAAAATTAATTTGTCATACAAATTTGAGAACCAGTTTTGAAAAGCAAGATTCGCAGCCTCAGGAATCCCTTTCCATCAAAACAGTTTTCAATGGTCTATGTAAATGTCGAGACTGGCTTGGATGGTCGGGCTTGCGGATCGGCTCTGCCCAAGGGAATTTTTATACACCTCGCATCCATATCTGTCTCGTTTTGAATCGGGATGGGTTTTTCTTACGTTACGTTTTGAGGTTTCAATTTAAGTTTTAGTCCCAGTTTAGACGTATATATTTACTAGGGTGTCCGTTATTTCCCAAATTGGATTTTGTTCTGTAAACGCCCCTCAAATTTTTAGATTATGACCTAAAAAAAAATATCAGACCCAAACCAGCCCTTAATATTTACATTAACCCGTGCCTAAATCATAATACATTTCCCATTTAAATAACATGGGATTTTTGCACTTTTTGCAGTTAATTTTTTTCCACTGAAACAAATAGAGCTAACGATACTTAAACAGCTGTTTCTTGTAGAAAATTTAACGCTCTACAAAAAAGATCTGAATGCTTTTTTCGATAAAACTTACCGTTTGAAAGTTATTCAACGATAAAGTTGTACAATGGATGGTACAATGGATGTTGAAAAAGTCAAATTTTACAAGCCAGGAGCCTTTCATCATGCTCACTGGATGTCTAAGGCGATTTATACTCTAAAAATTTACATATTTCGAGATATTTATGAACTAGATTCACAACTAAAAAAAAATCTATTAGATATTTGTTTATTTATAGTGTTTATTTATGTGCCTTTTTGGTTTGCGGTGCCTCGTGCAGCACTCGCTCCAAATTTAGATTATAATTTTTAAAAGTTGTTAATCAATACAGAACAATTGATAAAAAAATTTCGGAAGCTGTTTTACACTATAAATTCAAAAATCACTTATGATATTTAAATTCTGAAATAGCTGCTCTTGCATTTTTTGATCCAAACGTATCGGCTAACTTAAAAAACAAAATGGTCATAGCGTTAAAAAATTGTGAAGATTCAGAATTTGATTCGTCCAAACGGTATATTATTAATACAGATGGTGAGATTAAAAATTTAGAAAAGAAGGATATTGATTATTTTATTAATTCGAATTCCTTAAAATTTTTCGATAGATTTAATATTAGTAAAGATTTTTTAGAAACTAATGCCGATACGTGGATTAGAAATGATAATTATTTAAATGGACTGGCAATTGATAATAATCTGCAAGTAGTAAACGATGTAGCCGAAAGAGCTGTTCAATTAACACAAGATTATATCAATAGATTAACTACTCAAGAAGATCAAAAACAATACTTGATTCAAGTTGTAAGCGAATACAGAGCCAAATATCCTACTGCAACTAAAAAATGTTTGACAAAAAAGTTAGTAGAAATGAAAAAAGTACTATAAATATTTTGATACTATCATTTATAAGCAATAATATACTTTATTTTGGATCCAACTTTTGTATTTATTTATTTTATTACCTATCTGTATGCGTTTAGTTTGATATAAATAAAAATTATGGTGGAAATTAATAAAAACGATGAATTTAACTATGAGTACAACTTTGTTGTTGCATAACTTTTAAACAGTGAATTTTATCGAAAAAAGCGTTCTGCTCTTTTTTGTAGAGCGTTAAATTTCCTCCAAGAAATAGCTGTTTAAGTATTGTTAGCTCCATTTGTTTCAGTGGAAAAAAATTAACTGTAAAAAGTGCAAAAATCCCATGTTATTTAAATGGGAAATGTATTATGATTTAGGCACGGGTTAATGTAAATATTAAGGGCTGGTTTGGGTCTGATATTTTTTTTTAGGTCATAATCTAAAAATTTGAGGGGCGTTTACAGAATAAAATCCAATTTGGGAAATAACGGACACCCTAATATTTACACATTGAAATAAAAATCATATGTATTATAACAAATAATGCAATAAACTAAATATTAAATTAATATATCAAATGTATTTATTATATCATTACATAGTATAAAACAAAGTCCCCTACCGCGTCTGTCTGTCTGTCTGTTCGCGATAAACTCAAAAACTACCGAACGGATTTTCATGCGGTTTTCACCGGTGGATAGAGTGATTGATGAGGAATGTTTTAGTATATAATTTGTCAAGAATTTTTTTATAATCAGGGTGGGACAACGTCTGCCGGGACCGCTAGTTATTAATAATAAAAACATTATTAAATCATAACAGTTACCTACTGTGAACTGGGTTTATTATGTTTTTAAAGGGTATGTAAAATTATTTTGTCATTTTAATACTTTTATATGGTAGTAAAAGTAATATATTTTTAAATATTATTAGAACACGGCCATTTACTTCTAAACTAAGTATAGCTTGTTATGCTAACTGTCTAGTTATAATTAGGTGACGTAACGTTCCTACAACAAAACAAAATACTGTACTGTAACACTGGTTTAACAAGTAAACACATTACGGATAATTACGCTCATTGTGCCAAAAGGATCGAATCCGCGACCTCTTGGCGCAATAGTGTAGCGCTTACTACTACGGTGCCACGAGGCAAGTCATATAATTAATTTTCACGTTAGTTAGCGTTCATTAAAATAATGATACGATAGAAATATATAACTTTGTTAAATACCATAAGCAGTATATTTTTAAAGAAAATAACTAGTGTATGTGTTAAGATATATCTAGACAACAATATACACGAATTACAATTTTAACGATTTTCTTTATTTTCTATATTATCAATGTGGCTAGGGTGCGCTATTGAAATATAGTCCAACTAGATTGCGACTATCATATTTTTTTTAGACTAATTAATCTAGGTGAAAGGTTAAACACTCGCAGTATTCTAAGATATAATACTTCATGGTCACATTTAACATATAAAACAATTATATCAAAACAAATATTAATAAAGAACAAAGAGAACCTAAGTTAAAGTTTGTTCTAAGACTTTTAAAAGTATAAACACAAACCTAGGTGCAATGACTAGTGCCCAAAGCTGTAAGGGGCGAGCCGTAGTTAATAACGTTCGATAATAAAACGGACAATAAACTCTTTTGTTTTATTCATGCCGTTCCCACGTTTACTTTCAAGTGAAAGTGTAATCACCCGACGATAATTGACACTATGCTTATCATAGACGCGTAGAGGATTGCGTATATTTTTTGTATTTTTCTAGATAATTAGGTCAAATATTAAGCACCTATTTTTTTAACTGATTTAGGACGAGAATCGAGTGCTGACTATCTTCCATAAATATTGCTACTGTCTATACTTTCAACCGGTATAAATAGTACCCATCTGAGTCCTGACCACTAGGACCGCCTACGCCGCCCATAAGTGTTCGAGGCTACAACAGCGATACCGGATCCTGAATCCTGTGCATTCAAGACGCTATCGCGACGCAAGTTTCCGGGTTGAGGTCGCGTTCCGCAAGGAATGTGACTTCCCCTGAGCCTGCACGACGGCGTCAACTTCAGGAAACCCCTACAAAGGCCCTTTTCAGGGCCAACCGACGACCCCAGCATCCAACACGGACACCGAAGCCGCCCGAACAACGATGACGACCCCTAGCAATGAAGCCCGGACCCCGACGACATCGAGGTTGAGAATACCTCCTGCGATAACCCAGGACAACCGGCTCGCCTCCCACCTGCAAGTCGCGTCGCCCGTCGACGCCTACGCACCGGAGGGAAGCCAGACGCCAGATTACACGCTAATCGACTACGAGAGAGACCTCGTTTCGCTGGCTCAACTCATCGGAACAGAAATACTGTCGATGCACATGCTTCGGTGGATGGCGCTGTGCCTGCGCGTCCGCGAAGCTGAGGCCGAAGGAACTACACCCACCATGGAAGACGTAGCCGCCCTAGAGCTAGCCGCCAAGGGCGTACTAGCTCCACCAATAATCCCGCTGAAAATGATCAAGAAGATGAGCCCTATCGGCAGAGCTAACAGGAGAACTCGCGAAGAGCTCGAAGCGGACGAATCGGCGCACGAACCGCGCCCGAGGCTCCGCTCCAAATCCGCTTCACCACTAGGCGCACAGAACACCAATAACAACGAAAAACCACTGCAACAACGCGAAAAGAGACTCAAGTTAACCCAGACGTGCCCGGAAACCTCCGTTCCCGTATCGCAACACGCACCTGCAAACAATGAAAACTCTTACGTAACTCCTTATCGCTCTCATCCGGGAGCTAAAAATAGAACAATAGAAATTCCAGCTGCGGCCGTGACCTTGACGACAGCAGCGCCAGCGGCGGAAAGAATTCGCACCAACCCGGCGCATGCGCAAGGCTCCGCCAATCAGGCGCGAGATGCGGCTCTAGGCGCGACCTACGCGATGGCAGCGGCAGCGGAAAAAAGAAGAACTACCACAAAATCGGCGCATGCGCGGCCCTCCACCAATCAGGTGAGGGCTGGGCCCTCGACCGTCGCCGAAAAAGACGCAACCAACAAAAACGCAGAAGACTCAACTAAAAAGTCAAACAAATATCCCCCGATAATCGTCGAACGCCTTCCAAATTGGCATTCGCATCTGAAGACACTATCTGAAAAGATAGGCCGAAACACGAACGCCCGCCCCTTCGGACACGGAGTGAGATTCCTGCCAGAAGACGGCGAAGAGTATCGCATCATACAACGATACTTAACAGACTTGGAAGAAACTGAAAACATCCGATGGTACTCCTACTCTCCGCCAGAAGAGCTGCTACTCAAAGTAGCAGTAAGAGGACTACCGTCAGACGCGGAACCGGATGACGTGAAAGACGCCCTAAGAGAAAAAGGGTTCGCACCTGAACTCGTCAAGAACATCCGGGCGCGGGGAGGACGCCCGGGCAGCGTCTTCTACGTCGCCCTCAAGAAAGATGACACAACAATTCCGGCCATATACAATGTGTCAGAATTGTTACTGATCAAGGGAATCAAGGTGGAGGCATGGCGTGGGAAGACTGGCCCCGCCCAATGCCACCGCTGTCAACAATTCAGACACAGCTCGCACCAATGCCATCGCAATCAAGCATGCGTCCGTTGCGGCGGCCCGCACTTCGCACGCGACTGCGACCGGCCAACTGACCAAGCGCCGACCTGCGCCAACTGCGGAGGTCCCCATCCTGCTAACTTCACCCTATGCCCGGTATACAAAGCCGAGGCTCGCAACAAACGAGCCGGCACCGTGGCCAGGAAGAAACAAGCGGAGAAACAAGCAGAAGTGGCCCAGACTCAAGTTCGCCCTCAAGATCGTCAAGTAACCCAGCAAAACACGGTCACCGAAGCCGCGCTGACGTCACTTATGGCGCCAGCGAATGAAAACCCACGAATAAGCAAAATTCAAAACACTACCAACAAAAGACGGCGAAACAAAAAGAAGACGAAAACTCAAAAAGATGGCGCCACCGGTACCATGCGACAAGAGCGCCAACCGGCGGCTCTAGACGTCATCGCGCACACAATGGACGCGCTAAAAGACATCTTGCTCGCTGTTCGCGAAGGGGAACAGGGACAGAGAGCGGCAATGACTGGCCTGGCAAAACTATTACAATTCAATGGATAATAAGCCCCTAAGAGTCGTACATTGGAACGCTCAAACCCTTAAGAAAAAGGGAAAATTAATCGAGAATTTCCTGAAAGAACAAAACGTGGATGTAATGTTAATTTCAGAAACGAAATTAACTGACAAAACACCATTCAAGATTGCCAACTACATTACGTACACGAAAAATGAAGTCACGGCAGATGGCGCTGCCTACAGAGGACTGGCAGTCCTTGTCAAGAAAAACATAGTTCATCAGGCCATACCATACGTGGAGTTCCAGTCTCTCTACGCACTGGGCATCCTGGTGAACTACGCCGGTCAGCACATGAGGCTGTATGCTGCCTACAGACCTCCAAGACATATCATAAATAAACTCACGGATGAACTCAAGATCCTACTAGCGCCACCTATACCCACAGTACTAGCGGGCGACTTCAATGCTAAACATACTAGCTGGAGTTGCTCGAGATCGTCACATGTGGGGAAAATTATAAAGAAAAACTCCGAGGAACAAGACTACGAGGTGATAGGACCCAGCGAGCCTACCTATTACCAAGGCCGCTACCAAAGTGTCATCGACCTAGTCATATACAGAGGCCTGAACATACCGCCGCTCCAGACCGTACTCGCAGACCTGCCGTCAGACCATCGACCGGTGCTGCTAGAGTTCACCGAACCGACCACGAAAATTTATTTCCCAAGAAGTCGGCAAGTCACGGATTGGAACAAATTTTCGAAGGAACTAGAGCGCACAACGCCCTCTAGGGCCATGATAACTAGCCAGGATGTATCATGGCTCACGAAAGAGATAACGGCGAGTATCAATAGAGCGATTGACAATGCCTCACATACTATTAGTACCACGAGAAGACTTGCACCACTCCCAAAGAGAATTCAAGACATGATCTCAGAAAAGAGGGCGCTCCGAAAGTTTTGGCAGCGAACTCGCTGCCCTCTGGCGAAAAACCGATTAAACAGACAAATCGAAGCTGTTCAGATGGCGCTGGGAAAATACGCAGCCGACTCCTGGAGCCATCACATAGTCGAGATATCGGAAAAGCTTCCGCCGATTTATAAACTATGCCGAAAATTAACCACGGTGCCGGAACCGGCCCGACCGATATACGGGGAGGACGGACGGCTGTACTTCACAGCGCAGGAGCGCGCGAATATTTTTGCCGCCTCGCTAGAAAAACAGTTCACGCCCAATCCGGTAGTTGATGCACACCACCAGCAAACAGTAGAAAACTTCCTAACTACATACCGAGACGATATGAACACCGTACAAGCAGCAGAAAAGGAAAAACTCTATATAACACCGAGTATGGTCAAATACAAAATCAGAAAACTCAAACTAAGAAAAGCTCCCGGCGCAGACAAGATCACTAACACCATGCTACGCCATCTACCGGCGAAAGCAGTGGTGGCACTTACCCGCCTATTTAATGGCATTCTGCGTACGGGTTTTTTCCCTGACGAATGGAAGCTAGGAGTCATCATCATGATCCCTAAACCAGGGAAAAACAAGCAGAAACCCGAAAATTACAGACCGATCACCCTTCTAAACACGATGGCCAAACTGTTTGAAAGTATAATCTTAACCTGGATGAAGCCGGCGATCGACCTTAGGCCTGGACAGTTCGGGTTCCGCGAGGGCCATTCGACGACGCTACAGCTCGCCAGAGTCACGAACATCCTGATCACCGCCTATAACAACAAGAAGCACACAGCTGCAGTACTTCTCGATATGGAAAAGGCTTTTGATCGGGTGTGGCACGAAGGCCTATTATACAAATTAGCCACACAGACCAGCCTACACAATCAAATCTTCCTCGTACTACAGTCGTACCTGCAAAACAGGAGGGCGCTAGTGAGGATTGAAGATAAAAAATCTCACGTATTCTCCATCGGCGCTGGGGTGCCGCAAGGCAGCTGCTTATCGCCGATTCTTTATGCCGTATACACTAATGATATCCCGTGTATCGCCCCTGCAGAGCTAGCGCTGTTCGCCGATGACACGGCGTACCTGGCCACGTCCATGAACAAAAATAGGGCGGCAGCACTGCTGCAGCCGACACTAGACGTGTTGCCAGATTGGCTCGATAGATGGCGTCTCGCAGCCAATGTAAAGAAAACTCAGGCAATCACTTTCAGAAGATCCACTAAGCAGCCACCACTGCTGAAACTAAGAGGCCAAAGACTACCCTGGCTCGAGGTAGTGAAATACCTCGGGATCAGCATAGACAAAAAACTCAACTTTAAACATCATGCCACAGGAGTGATCGCGCGCACCAAAACAGCCCGCAGGATGTTACGTCCACTGCTCGCTTCGAAGCTGCCCCTGCGGGCTAAAATTGGACTGTACAAAATGTACATCCGGTCGCGACTGACATACGCAGCCCCTGTCTGGTACGGATGCTTAGCTGAAGACACCAAAGAACAAATGAGAAGACAACAAAGCATGACGCTCCGAACTATTACGTCGGCCCCGCGCTTCGTCAGTAACAGGACGATAGCGCGGGATCTTAAAATAGAGAGCCTGGACGATTTCATCAGCCGTCTCGCGACGAATATGTTTGCGCGTGCGGATGCATCGGACATCGCGCATCTCCGAAATATCGCACCGCTTCACGCGAGACCTCCAGACGACAGGAAAACAAAGAAAAAGAATACCCGCCCCCTCTGCAAGAAGGGGATAAAGATGCGCCCGCAAGCCAGAGAACTCGTCAACGTCGAGGAAACGAAACCGTGACCTAGACGAAGATGAACAACGAAAACCGAGAGATAAAAACTCACAATAAAAAAGACACTATCGTTGCTACGATGGTAGCAGACGCCACCACCAGAGGCGCTAGCCTGATGTGGTTTCCCCACTCGCGGCTCGTAAAAGAGGGCGCGAGTGAGACGACGTTGAGAGGGCCTGACCACTATACACTTGGAGATAAACCCGTCACAGTGACGATGTTTTACTTTGTTCGCTTTTCAGGATCAATAACGTATTCCAATGCACGGTAAAACGTGCGATGGTCGTCTTTGTTTTTCACTGACATTGTTCTTAACATTAGGTACCTAACTTAAATTAGATAACATGATAACCATTCATTGTTTCAATATTATCGATATCTATACACATAATAAGAATGTAAATGTAACGTGTCAGTGCTTTTTAGTTTTTTGTGAAAAAAATAATTGTTGTAGGTCTTGGAATAAGTAATAAAATACATTTCAATCATTTTTAGCAATGTCTGTCTGTCTGTCTCTTTGTATGAACACGCATCACTATTAAAGTACAATACGTGGTTGTGTTATGTAACCTACTGGAACCATCGTATTGCTGAGCACAGATGAAAAATGTTTCAAAATCGAGATGTTTTTTTCTTTTTCAGAGCTTCTGCTGTGTGTCAGCGTTAGCCCCAGAGTAGTAACTATTACTACGCGGACGAAGTCGCGGGCAGGGGCTATAATCTATATCTAATATTATAAAGAAGTAAAGTTTGTAGTTTGTGAAGTTGTGGGTAATCTCAGGAACTACTAAACCGATTTTGAATATTTTAAAATATTAACCAATATAAAGCCACGTTATTTATGAGTGTCATAGGCTACATATCATCACGCTAAGACCAATAGGAGCGGAGCAACAATGGAAAATGTTTTAAAATCGGGGTATTTTTTCCTTTGAGAGCTTCCGCTAAGTCTTAGCCCAAAATAACTATTCCACGCGTGTGAAGTCGCGGGCAGAAGCTATTAACTAATTATATTATCTATAATCTATACTAATATTATAAAAGAGGTAAAGTTTGTGAGGTTGTAGGGGGTAATATCTAGGGAGTGAGAAAAATGGTCGAACGAAAACGTTTCTTACGAACGCTGCCTTAATTGTGAGATATATATGATTGATTTCTAAAGAGAAGCTGTAGCTTGATAA
>AP028435.1:11054000-11100482 GCA_036509395.1 Antheraea yamamai | reverse complement strand
ATAAAATGTTTATATATAATATATATCGATATCAATGGCTGTATAGTTATCATTACACAAGCTACAGTTAGTTTGTAATTGAATTACCGCCTATGGCACTATGTGCTCATATTTGTATAAAAATAGCATTTGAACAAATTATTCCATAAGTACTTAAAAGCTTAAGTATTTTGCCTAAAAACTTGATAAGTATCTAGTATTTTGCATCCTCGCTATCTACTTTTAAGTGCTTTACAAAACTCATTCAAGATGTGATTAATTTGTTCTACATTTGCTGAATCATTATTATTATCTTCAGTGATAGAACTTATAATGAGAAAACTTTAGCACTTTCTATTATACTTGTGAAGAACCATCTCGACTTTACGTATTTTTATTATGTATTAACTTATAACAATACAATTTAACTAATTTATATTTTAAAATAATAAGATTATTACAGGAGATATTTATAGTTGAAGGAAAAGTTATTTTCATTACATATTTCCACATAGAGTTTATAATTAAACTTCTAAATTGATTCCAATGTCATTTTTAAAGAGAAACCTTGGGAACTGGATAATTATACTTAAAAAAGAACTTTACGAAGCAAACTTATAACATTACATAGTATAAAATGAAGTCGCTTCCGCTTTCTGTTCCCTTAGATCTTTTAAATTATACAACGGATTTTAATACAGTTTTCAGCAACAGATAGATTGACTCAAGAGGAAGGCTTATATGTATAATACATACATATTATAGTACAGAAATATTCAAAGATTTGTTATGTGATGTCGTAACAAACATTTTTGTGCGCTTAAATTGCAAACGCTGGCTAAACTTTACAAGGTAGATCAAATTAATGTACTACGGAATTGTATATCTTAAATAATATTATCAATCACTCCACATGGCCCCATTTTAGTATCTACATTGCACCTGTGTGAAGCTGGGGTGGGTAGTTAGTATGAAATAAAAATAACTTTTAATACCAATTAGTAACTTACAATCGAATAAAAACAAACATCACGAGTAAATTTACATATGAGATGATAATTATAACCATTTTCAACTAGATATCAAAAATTGTATCTAAACAATCTATTTAGACAGATTTTATCAATATGCAGTGACTCCCACCCCTTCGTACCGTCCCGGCTTCGTACATGTTAATTACAAATATAATACGAGTAATGATAAAACACTAAGATGATATTATTTTCAACTATTGTTCATTCAATCTCGACCTGATATTTAATTGGATCTGTCGAAACATAGTTCCATAAGAGCTTTTATTATGAATTCCGAGTCTTCGATATGATTTTTAAGCACTTTTCCTTAGCATGCAAATAATTTCCATGCAAAATAAATGTAAATCAAACATTTTTTTTTAATTCTGTAACTCTACCGCTTTATACTCTCATATTGTTCTTGTTCGAGGTTTACTCAGAATAAGAAATCCTCAAGAGTGCCCATTGCAGCGAAAGTGTAACTTATACTGGTCAATTCGTATGAGTCATTGAAGTTAATTTTTATTCAAAATTCACGCTTTTATATCTCCGAAATGGTCAACTACCGAAGAATGTAAATGTAAATTTTATTGGAAATTTAATTTCCCACAAAATAGTTCCAGTAAACCCAACTGCTTAGATTAATATTTCTTGAGATATTAAACTTCAACCTATCGGGTAGTATAAAATTTCTATGGTTCATCAAATCAAACGCACGGAATTATTGATACTTCATATACTCGTACTCTTCAATTATGTCATATTAATATTTCTAAGTAAATATCACATTATAATTTGAGCTTCAAAATTATAGCCCTTCTGCTCGCAACTTACCTAGTATTAATGTACGTAAGGTTGACTTATCCCATATGATAAAAAGAAAAAGATAAAAAGTATTATATTTCCTTTTCTATAGCCTTGATAACGTGTATACAAAATTTAATGAATACCAGTTTAATAGTCAAGCAGTAAAAGTGTAACAAAAAAAATTCTTTCACATTTACAATATTAGTAAGGATAAGAATTTATATTTTCTAATATCTCAACTTTTCTTAATATTAATATAACAAACAAAATAAATTAATATAAATAGTATAATTTAAGGTAATATAATACACACATTATTAAAGTGGAGTTCATATGGCACTGATATTTTTTGGGGTGACAACATATATCCAACTCTTATAGTAATATCCACTATTTTTTATTACTTATTTATAAACCTCCTTCTCCGAGTCCATACGGAGATTCGGCTGCAGTGATGAAGTAATAATTTCCTGGAACGCTGAAAAAATTAATTAAAAAATCCCGATATAAAATCATTTATTCATTTATATATGTAGGTATATTATTTGTTACAGTTTGGAACGAGCCGACCCATTCATGCTGAAACCAATAATAGATTCAGCGTGGCTCTACCACCTACTACTACTTTATTAAACTACTAGTTTATAATGTTAGACTACATCGTCTACTATATTAATACTAGATGAGGTTGTTGTCAAACGCTAAAATCAAAATCAAGTATAAAATTAAACACATTTTCCAGAGCCACGTCTTGGTAGACATTAAAATTAAATAGTTTCTTCTCTATACAACACTCTACAGACTTTTTTTTACTTCCATTATCCACTAACTACAATGTTTTACATCGGAAAATGCGCAACTTATAATACAAAGCTTTAGAACCTTAGGGCCCGTTCATAAAATACGTTCTCACTTAATGGAAGGAGGGTTTTTTTACATGGAGAAACCTCTCATGGATACATATCTTGCCGGGCAGCTGAGGGTAGGTTATGTCCGACTCGAACGATCTAAAACCCCATGGTTTTTATACATATTTATCATTATTTCATTATATCATCTGCTCATTATGTCATTGTCAGCGACCCGGCGGGTGTCGGCCCCTCAAGTCGCTTAGTGACAAGATGTGACAAGGGAGTCCGAGGGTTTAAGGAGACGTGACGTTCGCAGCTCATCAAACAAATTTGCAATTTTTTCTTTCGATTTCTGTAATTGTATTTTTTGTTACTAAGTTAAGTTGTTGTAAGTCATTCGTTTCATATTTGTAGATAAATAAATATTTTTACGTATATATTTGTACATGTACAGGAGGAGGAGGGGTCGATCATTCGTGATACAATATCGGTAGCGGGATTCTCAAGAAAGTGTGCAATAGGGTGACGAAGAGGTGGGAGGGGAGTCTAAAAAGGTAAAATATTGCGTGACATATTTTATGAACGGCCCCTTAGTGAACAAAATGTCAGATCATTGGTTCTGGAGATTACCTCCTACATAACTCATAAACTATAACTTTAACTAAGTTAGTGTGTAATATATATTATAAAAATTAATTTCAACTTACGCGTTTGGTTTATAAATACCGATTTCCAAAATATTTGCACGTCTTTCATCTTTCGAATAATTTTTCCAGGTTCTAAAATTTTTTGCGTGACTCCCTAATAATGTCTTCGGGTATTTGAAAGCGTCAATAAAATATTGACTACTCTTGTTGTGGTTGCATAAATCTGAAATTATTATAATAACATAAGACGCATGCTTGCAAAATAACTCCACGTCAACCATAAAAGTTTTTATCAATGGGGTATTTGGGGTATATTAGCATACGAAACTTGTTTAGAAGACCGGCTGCGCGGTTTAATTATAATTAATTCCTTTAGGATTCAATTAAAGAACAATCAATATTAGTGAAGAATATATTTTCTCGTTATTAAAAAATATTCAGAACTACGAGAAAGCAACTTTCTTTTTGTAACATTCATTGAACAAAGAAGTGTGTTTATCACTATACAAATTAATTTTACCCTCAGTTATTTCCCGACTACAAATTAAATAAGTATTTACATAATATTTTATATAATCAAATAAATACCTTCAGGTGAAAATCTAGGATGAGGGCCAGTGATGCATCCGGGTTGCAAGACTGCACCTCTGATTCTATAATTAGGCCAGAAGTCAACCACTCCCAATTCTTTTCTGCTGCCATATTTGTTTGGATCCGAATGTATTATTACTACGAAACGAGCAGAACCTGGCTGTAATCTCAAATGTGCAGGCTTCCCGTCGAACCCTGCTCCTGCTGGGTCGAGCCCTGTGATCCTAAATTTCGTTACATTTAATTTTGTAAGTATCTTAAATAGTTAAAACTTATTGCATATAAGTTTTACCCAAATTATTACGATGTTTTTTTTTTAATTCGTACGCTTTCTCATTTTTCACATGATCCACTGTCCAATAGGTGTCATTGCGTTGAAAGGTAATGGTAATACAACAAAAATATTATAGTGGACGCTACTTTGCACTTTCGCCTGGAATTGATTGGACACTACTAAGTCTAACTGCAAAATAAATAATAGTTTTAAAAAACTAAAAAAACACGCTTTCATAAAAAATCCAACTAAAAAACAGAAAATAAAATTTAATAAATTTGGATTAAGAATAGTGTAGAATATACATTTATTTCTAATTTACACTATTCTTAATCAAAATTTATTAAATTTTATTTTCTGTTTTTTAGTAAAATAAAATTTAATAAATTTGGATTAAGAATAGTGTAAATATACATTTATTTCTAATTTACACTATTCTTAATCAAAATTTATTAAATTTTATTTTCTGTTTTTTAGTTGGATTTTTTATGAAAGCGTGTTTTTTTAGTTTTTTTAAACTATTATTTATTTTTCATTTTTTAGTTAAATTTTTTTAACTTTTTTTTTCGGATTATTGCATTGTCATCGACCTTTGACAGGTGTGCAAAGTTTGAATTAAATCTGATCGTTCAAAGTAGGACAAAATCGAGCTCAAAGGAGTCGGTTACATACATACATACAGGTGAAGCTAATAAAAGCGTGATAAAAAAGCGAGCGGGCGCATCGGAAGAGTCAACACCGAACTGAAGATGCTCCGTGAAGGAGCGAAACACGTGTAATCGATTGTGACTACACGTCAATCTGCAACATATTTTAATTAATTAATTGATAATGATTATATGTATATTAATTATATACTTATTGTATAATTAATATATAAATATATATATATACATACATATATACATTGATTCGCTTTTTGTTGCAGTTAGACGTAGTAGTGTTCCATCAATTCCAAGCGGAAGTGCAAAGTAGCTTCCACTATAATATTTAATGATGGATTTCCGCAAAGTAACGCCTTCTTCAATCAAAAAAAGTAATACAACAGTACTTATAAAATATAAAAAATGCAAAGATTACAATAATATTTAAAAAAATATACGTGCGCCTTTCTTTTTGTTACAAACTTAAATGTAATCCACTTAACGATTAATACCTTACTAAAAATAAACTCTCTTCTTTAAATCCATAAAAAGGGTTATTATTTCAAATGAATAGTGCAGCAGAATTATAACTTCAAACATGTGGACTATAGATTTTGGTAGAAATCATTAATCAAAATTCAATTCCTTACAATTAAAGATAGTGTGACTACAAATCACAATCAATTAAAACCGAACAAACAGATTGTAAAGATAAGTCAGACAAATCAGTAAGGCTGGACTTTCTATACTGTTAAAATGTGGTAACTGTTATACCGCTAATAATATGAAATTATTTATCGATTAATTACAAAGTTAATATGCTCACACAAACCATGGTAACCGAACTCCGCTTTCCTGTATCTTGTTACCGGCAACACCGAAGATGTGCGCCCCGAGTGAGTGACCAACTAGATGCGTCTTATTCAAATCCATTCCGGCCACTGACAAGTTGAGCAATGTTTGTGCAAACTCCATTCCTACCTGGCAAAATTAACGTTTGACGAACTTCTAATAAGGTTTCAAGATATTTAAACATTTAGTCGCTTATGTTACTAAGCTGTCATTTGCGTTTTGTTATTCCAAGTCAGATGCGTTTTTGTTATACCACGTTTTATATTGACTGACGTTTTATGTTAAGTCACACGGGAACGCTGTCGAACGGGATAAACAATATCTTATGTCGGTCTCCTGGCTCTAAGCTACCTCCTCACCAATTTTCAGCCAAATCGGTACAGCCGTTCTTGAGTTATAAATAGTGTAACTAACACGACTTTCTTTTATATATATAGATTTATTTATAATTATATTTATTAATCTGTATATGTTATCTTTGCCAATACGCAATGCAAAGGAGTATGCTAAATATCAAAAAGTGTGACAGATTGAAAAACTGCGTCATCAGAAATATAACAAAAACTACAGATGTAACAATAAAAGTCAAAATACTTAAGGCGGTGGGCCGGCCACGTGACAAGAGGACACGATAAACGGAGCAAAAAAATGACACGGTGGTACCCCAGAAAAGGCAAAAGAAAGAGAGGTAGACCGCAGAAAAGGTGGGATGACGACATCAGACAAGTGGCAGGAATCATGGCTCAAGAAATGAATGAATAGAAAAGGTTGGAGGAGTCCTTTGCTGACTGGCAAACAGATATTAGTCTAAACAGCTTATTTAGCTTAAGAGTCCAGTATTAGTTTTAAGTTTAAATTCATTGTAAAGAGATCTAAATAAAAGGCTATTATTATTATTATGTTAATCTTTATTTGGTAAAAGTACAGAGACTAAACAAGAGGAAAAGTCTATATAGAATAAATAGATTTATTGAGACGCTATTAGTATCATAAAATATATTTTGTTATTCCGACTTTTAAATGATCTCGAAGACGGCTTTATTAAAATTGATTATGTATTTTAAATAAAATACCATAAATGACTTACCTTGATAGCATTTGGTGCAGCCCAATTTAAATATGAATTCACAAAACTAGGGTAGACCATAGCAGCCTGATGCTGCCAGTTAAGGAGAATTACATTACTCTTTGTTAGCTTTAAGAGGGATTTTATCACAAATATCACTGTGGGTCCATATGGATGACCTAAAAGAATAAATAATATCACGATGTTAAATAGCACGGAAACCGGATAAACCTAATATTTCCACTGTCTTTTGTTATAAAAAATAGGTGATAGTATTTTTGTTGTAAAGCAAAAATTCAATCGATACTACACTCATCAAAAAAGTCTAAGCAACATGTACTAATTTAAATTTTAGGATGGTTCTTCACATTATAACGTTGTATTTTATTTTTAAAATAATATCTTTAGGGTTCTATGATGTAAAAATAACAGCTGTTGTCTTTATAAGTTCTTTTAATAACAAAATGAACAATATTAAAATACTGTAGAAACAAAACATAAAAACAAACTTTTTTCTTACAAAATTATTTCTAAAAATGTATTTATTTGAAAGAATAAACAATCTAAACAAAGTAGGCTCCTCTCTATTCAAACTTGTCGCAACATTATTCATCAATTAATAGACTTTATGTCATCTTCGTTTCCTCCCATGAATTGTAGCAAACCTTCACTTTGTTGTTGTCGCTCCGTCCAGTCCTTCAAAACCGTCTCTGGCATGTCCCATCGTGCCTGGGTGAGATCTGGCGTTGTGCACCGGCAAACCCGGGTCTCCGTACAAAGTATTCACTGTCGCCAGCGTATTCCGCATTGTCATCATAACCTAAAATCCCAAAGGTTTGTGGAAATGGGAGCAAAGGTTTAAAATATCCTCAATTAATTTTCAGCATTCATGTTTCCATTTACAAAAACAGCTCAGTTCGCCTGTTCTTCATAATACCCGCCCATAACATAACTTTACCGCTGTATGGATGAACTTCCTAACGCACCTAGCCTTTCATATTTCCGCCACGATACACTCGCACCCTTCTTGTATCAGGCTAAACCCAATCGCACTCATCGGAAAACATAATTTTATCCCATTTTCCTGGCCATTTATCGTTCTCTACACCATTCATATCCACCATTCCCGTGACGTATCGGGGGCACCTATTGGCGTCAGCTCGAGCCGTGCTCATGCAGTCGATTTCGCACAGTTTAGGACTACATCAACACCACTTAAATTTTAGCCTCAAACTTATCTCTCACGTAACATCGGCGCGCTTCAGTCAGTTGTATGTACCGTCTTCCGAGTGGTGTACTCCTTTTACGGCCTGGCTGTCCGGGTCTCCTGTATTATTGTAGCGCTCCAAAACACAAAAACACTTCTATAATCCAAAATGTCAACCTAATATTACTTCCCGCTTCAACATCCCTACAGCTCTTTCATTTCATCTCCATCAAATACGCGCTCATACGAAAAATATCTAACAATTCAATTTTTCGCAACTTTATTTAAATGTTGGTAAAATTATAAAATCAAGACAAACGTAGCAATTAAAACGCACTTAAATTCAAACAATCTCGCACATTTAATTTTATAAAAAACAAAACAAATCAAATTTTTTTTTACAACCACCAATCATCAATAACAAAAAATTTACTTACCTACGCACTTTTTTAGAAATACTTAGAAATTAATTAATATAAATGGAAAATTTTAATATCATCATTTCTAGACTTTTTTATTTTATTTACAAAAATCCTATACTGGACATGTTCCTTTTTAGTTTCTTTATTTGCATACAAGAATTATAGGTTTAGATTTAGATAATGAACTGTAAATTACCTAAAGTGCCTAAAGCATTAGATAATATTAAAAAGATTATGCTGACTTTTTAACATCATTCATCACAGTTCTCCTTACAGGCATTTTAGATTTGGTGGTGAACTAAGTTTTGTTTGGAAAAGAGATATACTTATTATGCTTACCTGTAAAACCGTGACTGAAGAAAATATTATCTTTATTCGGATTGTACCAAGAATATGAAAATATATTGTGAGCTTCAGATAGAGGTAGTTCCGTGTAATTATCAATAGACCTGTAAAATATATTTAATTTATAGCCACTGTAATGGCTAGATGGATATGTATCTTTTAAAATTCTTATTTTGTGGTTTCGATGAAAAGTGTCTTTTGGTGTGCTGACAGTGGCGTCTGATCCACATTTTTATTTAATTAAATTTCCTACAAAGCATAAAATACTTAATATTTTTTTCAGTATAACAATAAGTTACTTTGTCGTCATTTTATGTTAGGTCAAGGTGCCTGATGGCATTTTGTCGACCATATTCTTTGCGTTATTAAGCGTCTATAAATCACGTATAAAATACATACAAAACAAATTAGATTAATTCAGTACATGCAAATCAAAAATTCATCATTCAATTCAGGTCCTGAGAAGGCGCTTATGAATGTCAAAACTACCAACGGTTCGGAAAACAGCCCAGTCATCGAGAAGAACCGGCAAGAAACTCGAACTGTATAGCTTTTCATCATACAGTATCTTATAAAACAATATTATATATCTGACACAAACGATTGCATCCAGAAATTATATATATGTATTGTACAACACTTAAATTTTAAATTAGATATACCTAACTAAATAATAGACAACCGTAAAAATAGGAATAAGAATATAATACCAAAACCAAAATTAGCCTCTAATAAATTAGTATAATGATACAAATAGCCAATTATTTTCATACCCAAAAAAACATTTTAGGGTTGTAACGTGAAGTTTAAAGTCTAAAGCCGTCTTCTATGAAAGCTCGGTATAACGCGTAAAAAATCTTTTAGGATTAGGAGTTCCTGACATTAGCCCGTTCAAACAAGGATTCTCTGTTATATAATACTATGCATACATTTAAATAAAAAAACTTACGTATAATAGAATCGTAGTTTAGCACTTTTGTCTTCATTACTATTAACTGAAAAATAAAAATGAAAAAAAAGTTTAATAGTGATGATAATATAATGAATTTTTCGCTTCGCTTTTTCGCAAAACCCAATCGTGACCACTATGGACACAAGGTAAAAATTTCATGCGGGTTCGCTTCGTAAAGTCCTCGCCAAACTTTTTGACCGCTCTAAATATAGGTAGATGCGAAGAACTCACATTTAGATATCCAGGATCTACGGTCCATTTTTCCACTTAATTACTATCAAGCTAATTTTCCGTGAGTAGCTTCGTTTCGATGAGACGCCCAACAATTTCCTGTGCGTGGTAAAATATTGTGGTAGCTAACAGAGGTAACAAGGACAAAATATGTCGATTTGATGATTCTCAAAAATTTATTACTAACTGGGTTTTTTTTTTGTTAAATCTGAAGATAATTATCTAAATTATTTGTCCTACAAAATATATGGTCCCCTCCTTCCAACATGTGTTGATAATGAGGTCATCAAAAATGATTACTAACCAGCTGATTCTTGATTGTTTTATTAATTAATATTTATATAATTTAACAGACATATCGTCCTACAAATCGTGTGGTACGTTATCCCGGTCCTACGCTTAGACATTGTTAATACCACAAGACCATTTTGCTTAGTACGAACTGTAGGACAAAAATATTACATAATAGGTTAGTGTGTTCTCTGCCCAAATCAAACAATGTCCTACAAGAAAACAGGTATGTATCACTAGTCCGACAAGAATTGTCATTTTTTACTCAGACCTTCCTATGTTGATATCATTTTTTGTTTTTAATGAATACACTCTGCATACAAAGTCTTTAATAATTTGAACTACCTCATTCGATGTTGTTAATGCTATATTTTCAATTTGTAGGAGTTGAATAAAAGCCTCTTGAATTTTTTTTATTTCTCTTTAAATAACTCAAATTTTCCATTACGAAAGAAAGCAGGATTGTATTAATTCCCTGTAAAAATATGGCATATGGCGAGTGAAATTGATCTCTAAGCTTGGCATTAATATTATATATGTTTAAGTACATTTTTTTTACTTATGCTTAAATTAATTATTATTTGGATTTTCATATATTTCTATAGGTTAACTAAGTAAAAAAAAATTGAACCGTCACGGGACGCCTGGCAAATGTGAAACAACAGCGTTATGTACGAATACGCTGCCACTAAGCGTCGGAATATTTATTTGCTATATCTAAATTATTTTACTGACGTTAAGATTTAATATTTTGCATGTACTATCAACTTCATTAGAGACCATCCATAAATAACTTCACACGTTAAGGGAGTCGGAGGGGTCTTAAATTTCGTGACGTCACATTTCCAAATCTACATATTAAAACACGAACTTTGCACTATTAACGAAATACTCAAAAACTTACTATTAAACTAACTAACTTACTATCTTGGACTAATAGGATTATATGTTTATTATGGAGACAACTTAACAACAAAAAAATACAAATTTTAGATTCTTATAATATTTTTAATCTGTTTAAACTTTCGACTATATTACGTGCAAGCCCGAACTTACGGTGATATTCAGAGCGGCCAGAATGATTGAGGACTGTACATTGTAATTGACTAGGGTGTATCCACTTATTATTTTCTCTGTTTTGTCTACAAATTAGCTGGATAATGAAGACTATTTAAAAATATTCATCACTATAGTGTATGATGTTACAATTTTGCTTCTATTTACAGCACAAAATATATAATATATGCTGTCGTTATACTAAGAACGTTCTTAAAATAAAAAAAAAAGGATTGAGTGGTTTTGATGATTTTATTTTTTTATGAAACCACGGTAAAAGTGAAATTTTTTCCACACTATAGACATTTAACTAATAATGGTCTATACACTATACGGTCAGCTGCTGCGAATTATAAGCGCCGCCATATTGGCCCTGGCTGCTCTGACGAGCGCCTTTCTCTTTATCTCTACTCCGCGGCCGAACATCACGCGACATGCAACACACAGACGAAAAAGTTTGAGACGATGTAATAAAAGTTTCACTTTAAAAAAATAGTTAAATTTAGATAACAGTGTAAAAGAAGTATGACATAAAATATATTATTTTCCTACAACCAAAAATATTATCCTGCGAAACTGAACCAATCAGTTAAAAACAGATGGAAGTACTCAAAGATTTTTTAATGTAGTAGATATAGGAACTAATAATAACAAGTAAATCAAATAGTAGTGGTACTATATTGTTATCAGTATAAATTTAGAATCACAAGATAAAAGAGATAGAATTATTTTTTGAGATAAACATCTTACTGTCTTAATAATATGACGATTGTAGTAATAATGAGATTAAATTCCCTAAATCTCAATAAATAATAACATTGCCAAGTTTTAAGCCACTTTCCCTGTCATGGACACGCACAAACAAACTTTTTCCTTCTGAACTAAATAAACATCGTAAAGGTGCACCTTTATTTACATAAAACGGTCAACTTGAAGGTAGAGGAAATTAAGAACGCGATAAAATATTAAATGGTTATCCTTGAGTGAATATGGGCTATTGATCCTACTACTGTTAAGATTCTAAAAAAAAAGAATCGAAATAACACTTGTGATCGTCTAGCGGTCGAAATTCGACCATAGTTTATTCTTTAGCAATTTAATATTAAAGAAAAAAGGTCGTTTTTCCACTTTTGTTTTGTCTCTAAAGCTAGTACCAACTAAAAGACAAAAATAAAGGAAATCGGTTAAGAAACACAGGAGGAAGGTATACTTAACTATCTTGGCTCCGATTACTAAATATATGTATATAGATATTTTAAATGATTAATGTGAATATATTAAGAATATTTCATTTTTTTTATTTATAAGTATAGAAGGAAATATACAATTAATTCAGTTATAAATTTTATATGAGCGGTTAGGACGCGTTTTGTATTGGGAAACATGATTATGTAATGAAATAAATTGCTTGTGACATATATTTTTATATTAAACAAAATATACCGGATTTTTTATTTCGAAAGTATTTTATGTTTCATTTTATAATACTTACGATATTGAGTCTAAGAAATTTGGTTTGTGTAATGTATTCCAAACAACTGTATGATTAATTAATCGAAGTGGATTTTTGAACAAAATTTACAAAGTTATTTTCTGTACTATTGTGTATATACTGTATTGTTTTATGTGATATTAAATCATACTTTACTTATATAATTTGGGTAAGAATTTCTAATGTAATGGGCAATCGCATTAACATACATACATACATCGACGACCAAAGGAGAATTGCTGTGTATAACCAACTCTTTATGAGACATACTCTATCGTAACATTTTAAACTTGTCCATGGAAGTAATATTCTTCAATTAAGAGGATTAGTTGCAGAAAAAATAATTGATCGACGAAAAACAAATCTTATTTTAATATAAAACTTACCTGTCTCGCTGTTGGTAATTCGACTACCAAAAATGTGTAGATAATCATTTGACAAGTCGTATATATCATCGTCTGCCGTCGCTGTCCAATATTCTAAAGGCTCTTTGTAATGTGGATTGTGGCCCAGTAGTAGACTAAGTTTTACTGAAAATATAATTTTATTTATCTGGCATTTAAAATAGAACATATATAAAAAGGTTGTACGTATTTATTTAAAAGTTACATTTCAAGCTCTCGCTATATCAAGCTTCGTCTCACAATACACAACGTAATTTTATAAATAATATAAAATTGGTAACAATTAGTGTATATAGAATTCTAAGAGTTCATTGCTTGAGTAATATTTTTGTTATCGTCTTTCAGCTGAATAATTAATGTATGTTGCAATCAAAGTTACCAAGTATAATGGTGTTAGCTTAAGGCTTAAAGACTTATTTCCAGTGCTACTGCTGGACTGACTGCTGGTGTTTCACCTTGAGAAGATTAATTACCACAACACTGACTTCGTTATTATGTTTTTCTTCATTGAAACGCTGATTCTTAACAAGATTTAATGATTCTAGTTCGCTACAATCGGAGTTGGAACCGGTAACCATATCACAATAACATGTACTAAAAGTTTTTTTTTTCCGTTCATCTTGTGAGGAATTCATAACTATTATTAATTTATAATGAAACTTAATATTTATATACATTTCAACTAAACGATTTTAATTAAAATATATATATTAAAATTATATAAACATTATTATTGTTTTTTTTTATATTATTTTCATTTTGATGAGAACTGAGAATAAATGACTAAATAATATATATAAGGTATTTACATTCCTGTCCGATTAAAATAAGAGTAATCGTTTCTAAGATAAATATTTAATACATGACAAACAAAAATACTCACGGCTAGCAAGTATGAAGATATAAATGAATACACGTGTGTCCATTTTGCAGGCTTTATATGGATTGTCGTTTCGCATGACGTGAAGCGTGTTTTATATGTGATTTCCATCAAAATGTCCACACTATGTCACACTGTTTTATACTTTATTATAATTGATTGGCCTAATAAATCTTTATAAGGATTATCTCGGTATTGTAATATAGCATTCTCGCTAAATTAACAACAGTGAAAGTAAAATAATTAAATTCGTCATCGGATATCCAAAATGTGACATGAATACGATTAGTGAATATGTAGCGAATGTTTTTGGAACAGTTAGATCCGTGGTACATTAAAAAGTGAAAAGGTAGGCGGTTTAGATGTTTGGGTGATTCTGTTTATAAGTAAAATGAATACAATAGAGTAATTAATGTATAATATATACAGCACATTTTACAAGGGCAGAGATAAAAGGGCAAGGGCGAGAAAATGAGTAGCCATTTCTTATAGCGTGTTTTAAATTAATGTTACATATAATTAAACAAAAGTGAAATATTTTTGTTTAACAGCTACCGTTAGAAACGGTAGTACAAGCAAAAGACAGCAAGGTAAACGCAGCTTTTTGGTGGGTTTAAATCTAATAGATTTATAAGTACGGTGATTATTATTAATTGTGAATTATTTTCGATTATACTATTGTTTCCAGAAATTTAAATGTTTAACGATATTTTAGACGAGTAAAAGAAAAGTTCTGTGCGAACAAAGTGATCATTATTATTTATAAAGAACTAGCGGGCCCGGCAGACGTTGTCCCGCCCTGATTAGAAAGAAATCCTGGACAAATTATACACCAAAACGTTCCTCGTGAATCACTTTATCCACTGGTGAAAACCGCATGAAGACCCGTTCAGTAGTTTTTGAGTTTATCGCGAACAGACAGACAGACAGACGCAGCAGGGGACTTTGTTTTATACTATGTAATGATAAATAATGATTGTCATGTGTAACGTCTAAAGATACTCAGAAACAAAATGTACTCGATCATTATTTCTTAACCATTCCACCTGAAATACTACTAGTAGTTTAGATTATTTAGTTAGTACATAGTTCTAAAACTAAAAGTGTTATGAAAAAGGACTTCAGGTGGTAATATACATTATGTAAGTGATATTTTTTTAAATAATTAAGTAGGTACAATGTGGTAAAATGGTACTAATAGACATTGCAATTTTCATGGTGAGCTGAGGTTTTTTTAAAGTATGTATGCGAATTAGACATATAATATTATACTGCAATAAATCTTTTTTATAAATAATCATTCTGCCAAACTGAGCGAAAGTCGAATGATATGAAATTCAATAGGTAATTCGCTTTCTATGTTGTACTCTTCGATCAACAATAATGATCGAAGGTTGTACTAGTAGTTGTAATTCTATTATATATTATATACTATATATTGCGTTCATATACAGGCTAGAAATTTAGACCGTAGCAATATTTATGGAGTATACTCGGCACTCGATTCTCGTTCTAAATCAATTTAAAAAATAGTTACTTAATATTTGACCTAATTACCTAGGAAAATCCAAAAATTATACATAATACGTAGAGCACGCGTTTATCATTTGAAAGTGAACATGGGAACGGCATGAACAAAACAAAAGGGTTTATTATCCGTTTATTGTTTGTTTTGTTAACGAAGGTTGTTAACTCCGAGTCGCCCGTTGCAACTTTCGTTCGGCACCGGTCATTGCACCTAGGTTTATTACGTTTGTGTTTATACTTTTGAAAGTCTTAAAACAAACTTTAACTTAGGTCTTCTTTGTTGTTTATTAGTATTTGTTTTCATATTATTATTTTAAATGTGATCATGAACTATCATTTTTTAGAATACTGTAAGTGACTAACCTAACACCTGGTATATTTGACACGTCCCTCGAAAACAGTACTTTTTTATCGGTGAAATATACTCTATATCCTTTTCAATACACCTGACAACGTGTATATAAAATTTCATGATGATCGATGAAATAATTATCATAAGATTAATAAATCTGTGGTTCTGTCCGTATTCATATGTGTTTCTATGTTAATTTTTTTTTCAAAATGAGAAGTGTCTATTTTATAGTGCTCATGATGAATATGACCATAACTAATTTTTTTTTCTGCCTGTCAATTTGTATGTATGTCCGGATTCAACTCAACTCAAAAACGACTTGACTGGTTTTGATGAATATTCTCCACGGGACGCTTCTTGAAGCCATTACTAAATTGATAAGAATTGTAAAGCATAAATTAATTCTTCTTTGTTTTTATTAACTGATTCTGATGACATATTATACATGTACTGATACTGTACATAAACTGATTATATAGCCAAATATATTTCTTTTTCGCCTTGAATTGAGCAAAAGTAATGTCGTCTTAAAAGAAACTCGTCGAGTTAATACGAGGAAATTCTTGTTAACCGTTTTTTTGCTGTATGTATATAGCTTTCTGGTTTATGAAGGACAATATAGAACGATCTAGACGTGAAAGTTGCAAGTCTACATTTGACAGGCTTTTTGCCCAAAATCTGGCAATTGGCATAAGATATTAAAAAACCTAACGGAGGAATAGTTCAAGTGAAGCTGCCGGAACACACCACTAGTACTCGGTGACAATTTTCAACTTAAGAATGGCAGCTAGTCAGACGGGCATTAGAAAAAGCCCTAACAACATACCATAGTTCCATCACAATATTATCTTTCGTCAGAAGCCCCGATTTATTGCAAAATTCTAACCTTCTTTGATCGACGCTGTGTCCAATCGATTCGACGATTTATAGATAACTAGCGGGCCCGGCAGACGCTGTCCCGCCCTGACTATAAAAAAAAACCTTGACAAAGTTATACACTAAAACCTTCCCCAAGAATCACTGTATCCACTGGTGAAAACCGCATGAAAATCCGTTCAGTAGTTTTTGAGTTTATCGCGAACAGACAGACAGACGCGGTGGGGAGCTTTGTTTTATACTATGTAATGATAAGATTAGTTATTAATAGAACATGTGATAATCTGATTTGGCATAACACAGCGTCATCACCGTCTTCTAAGCCAATCTCAGCTATATACGACTAGCGGGCACGGCGGACGTTGTCCCGCCTTGATAATGAAAAAAAAACTTGACAAATTATATACCTAAACCTTTCTCATGAATCACTTTATCTACTGGCGGAAACCGCATGAAAATCCGTTCAGTAGTTTTTGAGTTTATTGTGAACAGACAGACAGACGTTGCAGAGGACTTTGTTTTATAATATGTAGTGATATATTGTGTTAAAGATGTAATGAAACGAAGCAAGTCTTGCGATCGTTCTTTTGTGCTTCGCAGAACATAATCACTACAGCAGAACAAACCAGCACTGGATCGGTTTTTTAAGTTAATTTTCGAGATCCGTCAATACATTGCAATAGCCGGTAGACTATCAATGTTATTAAATATTTGTAGCTAACGAATAGCATTGCTTTTGACTAAATTAGATTTGTCTTTTTTTTATTCCACGATAGTAGCAAACTAACATGGGGGCCGCTTGCACCGCAGCCTATGGACGCTTGCAACATCAGAGGTGTCACACGCACGTTGCCGATACCCTTCAATAACCTTAACAGGAAGCTCATTCCACAATCGGAGCAATCGTGAGAGGAAACCCCTCAACCCTCTAAAACCGGACTGTCCGGGACCATTTCGGTTGTAATGTGTGTGGGATGAATTACCTGGCGATGAGCGGTACGATGCTTGAAAACAGCTGCAGGCATAGTGATACACAATTCCCCGGAACGCGACCCCATTATACAAACGGTAGAACACACATAAAGAGATGACGTGTCTCCTTAGACTTAATGGATCGATACCGTTTGTGAGCTCGGGATCGTCAACAATTCTCACAAATCATAATCAAAACCTCATGTGTATATTTTGTAAACATTTCTTCATAACGTAACTTTTATATTGTGTGGTACATGTATGTATAATACAAATATTAATAAGAATATCTGTGCTACTGCGGCTTTGTAAAGGGACATAATAAAATACAAATTAATCATTTAACATACTATTTTATTTTTTAATATCTTTCGTAATCACGTAATAGTTATTTTTGCTTACAATTATTAATTTGGAATGGTATTATGTATAGCGTTTAGCTTAAAATAAATATAACTCATATTAGCTGACTCTACAAGTTATTCGACATGCAAAATTCTAGTTGCAATTAAAAAGGAACATGGCAAAGAGTTAGAGATGAACGCGACTCTTTGGTTTCTTGAGATGTCTCCTCTACGTGAGATAAACGTTAACTGAATCTTACTAAAAATATTACAGAATATTTCATCAACTTCTACAAAAACAAAATACCGGTAAACACCGGTATCGTAATAAAATAGTAGTAAGTAAAATATGTTAAAACAGAGACTTCATTGCATTTCGCTTATAAACTATGTTAATTTTTTTTATCAATAAAATCGGTATTTGTACAAAATAATTCAGTGCCAACAACCGCGATAGACTATAATGATTAAGTTAAAATATGAATAAGGAATATAAAACAATATAAATACTTATCGATACTACTGCTAAGACATTATAACAACCTGTTAGAACTGACAAACCTGAACAGGATAGAACATTTCGACAAGCACGATTTACTTACTAATGAACGATCAAAACAACTATTATTAATATTGCACCAATAAACAAAAGGAATTGGAAAAATTAAATCGAAGACAAATTTTAAGAAAAGTGATACTGCTAAAGTAATTATTATGGAAAAAAGAAATGGGAAAATTATCTGTGAAGACAGAAATATATGAAGATTTATAGTAAACGAATACTTTTATTTATTGGAGCAATTTACAGGTACATAAACACTTTTCTTCAAAACGCAGCCTAAATTCTTTAAATATAATATAATTCTGAGGCCAAAATTTTGGGAAAAGCAGAGGCTTATAGTTTAAATGAGAACGGAACTTAACTTATTTCATAATTCATCCACTAACCGAACAAAATAGAAATATGAAGTCGATAGAAATTGAAATAAGATAAGTGTTTATCCCTTCACAATAATATTAAAAACTATGAGATATCTACGGTATAGTTTATAGTTTCATTTACGAGCATTAACATATAACTATAATATCACCACAAGCTAAATTCTGCTGAGAAAGGTTAAACTTGCATCACACCTACTTCAAATATTCAAGCTATTATCAATTCGTCAGGTCAATGATCAATGAGATTTGATCTTTTGCTGTTAAAAATTGGAAATTTTACTCGTCCTCAAATCTACATTATTATTATTGACGAGTCGTTCATTCAAAGTTGGGTCCCACGTTTTATTTAAAACTATGATTTTTCGAATCATGTAAAATTTGTGTCCGGCAAGAATATATCAACTTTAATGTCCGTCCTTGAATGTAAGTCCAATAGCTCCATGGTATGGAGTCAGATTCACATGTAACACTTCATAATTACGCGACTAGTAATTCACGAAACACTTAAAATTCTTTATTTCAGTACTGGCGATCGTCGTATATGTATATAGCTTCCCCCGCTGATTCCTTCAGGGGGGGAGGCGGCGGTGGGAAATCGAGGTCTCCTGGCCTGAACAGCTTGGACGCGTTGGGAGCCGGTGAGGCCGGCGCAGGAGACCCGCTGCCCGGGGACCCGCCGCCGCGACGCTTTACTCCACTGGGTGACGCGGCTGCACGAAAAGATGACCTCCTGGCTAGTCTGCAAATAAATATTATATACGTTATTATCCATATATAAATAGAAAGAGGTAAAACAGAATCAAGAAAAAGAAAGTTGTTTTTGTTTTTGCTCGCACGAAAAAGCATGATTCATTGTCTCATTCCGCCTGAGCTGAGCTCAGAGCTGCGATCGTCCTAAGCGTTCGGCTTGTGACGCAACTATCTCTCTTCCACTCCATCGGCCGATGCGTCCGAATCGTTATCATGTAAAATTATCGTCTGTAAACCAACTTTACAGACAACCAATTTTTTTTCTTAATATTGTAACTACAAATTTAATGCTTTTTGGTCAAATTTCGACTATTGGACAAACACCACTATGTGTTGATTATTAGAATATAATAAATATTAATATATAAATAAATCGTATCGTACAAAATTTTATATTATATTTTTCAAACACATTAGGTGCGGTTTTTGCCTCATTATCATTTATCACTTATAGGTTAAATTAAAGTATACCTATTTGCGAAAAGTGTATATAAATGTATAATGTAGATGTCGTTGCTTTATTTTCTACTAGCTTTTACATGGCACTGCTTCGACATATACCTAGGGAACAGCTGATTTTTCAGAATGAAATGTAGCCTATACCTATATCTGTACCACTGACAACGTGTAATAGATATATCATGATGATCGATTGAGTAGTTAAAGCGTGAGAGATAACGAACAAACACTTTCGCATTTATAATATTAGTAAGGATGTAGAAATTAATTGTGCCAGTTGAGAACATTTAAGTAATGTAGTAAACTTATCGAGTAATGCTATTGCCTAATGCAGTGGTCGGCAAACCGCGGCTCGCTAGCTCCTTATTTGAGACTCTTCCACAAGATGTCTAGTGCAGACACAGTATATTATTTATTGATTTGCCTTGTAAGATTAGAGTATTTGTTTTTGAAATCAAGCCTACAGAAGAGAGGTACATTTAAAAAAAGTAATAGTAGCATAGCTCCGAAAAAACACATATGTAGTATAGCCACGCTCGAGAGTATACTTTTAATCCAAATTATTTCCATGAAAATGTATCTCTACTATAGAAAAGATTAAGTTCTAAAAAGGCTCTTTGAATAAACTTCAATTTAGTATTGTTTAGATTTGTCTGTTTTGCCGACCACTGGTTTAATGGTACAGGCGTACAGTCGTGATTATATACAAGGTGAATGTTTAAAGGTTGACACCGTTCAACCGTGTTGTAGTTCATGGTCACATTTAATATATAAAATTATAATGTCAAAACAAATACTAATAAACAACAAAAAGAACCTTAGTTAAAGTTTGTTCTAAAACATTTAAAAGTATGGGAACGATACTTTTAAACGTAAAAAAATCACACCTAGGTTCAATGAACAAAATTGAAGGGGTGCTTTTGAAGGTTAATCATTACGTAACTGCCTATTGTCGGAAAGTCGCACGGTAGAACAAATGGAAACGGGGCGCGGGCCGAGGAGCGGGGCGGGAGGCGGAGTGCCCGGCACGTCGTGATTCACCGCTTCGGTATAAAAATTCGTTTTTGCGTAAATCATCTGATGTTGAGTGGATATCAGTTATGCGTTTCTCGAGATAATTAGGTCAAATATTATGCATCTCTTTTTTTAATTGATTTAGAACCAGAAACGACTACTCGTAACCCCTGAGAATATTGCAACTCATTAACCATTCATGCTGTATAGAAATGTTCTAAAGAGTACATTTTTTGTTTAATCTGTTTTGTTAATTATTTAACATTCTACACGACCTTACCCGTTCTCGAGTTTACTTCTTACTTATGACGTCACTATAATATGCTATTCGCACGTCCTCTTAGTGTTTCAATCAATAACAGATATGCAAACCTTGAAGCCATCTCCTCAGGAGTCTCTTCTATTTCAAGGACCCAGCTGACTGAGTCATGTTTCTCGACGACACCCTTAACGGCGGGCAGCGGCGGCGAGTCTGGTGCCGGAGACGAGGCAGGGGAGGGGGGCGAATCCAGTGGGGGGGATGTCGACCGCACAGAATCGCCTGACGAAGTCCGAGTGCGCATTGGCGTTCTTTCTATATACCCACCACCCGCGAGGAGGGACACCACCTTAAAAGAAAAAAATATTGAAATAACACGTTTTCAAATGACATAAATAACGTCCCCCGGTTCTTAATTCCAAATATGTATTTTTTTCGCGCGAACTACGATCTAGGGCATTCTGGTGCGTTTTTTGGAGTCTGTTTATTTAAAAGTGTCGTAGTATATATTATCACAGAGTACTCCGGTGAAGCTGTAAAGACCTTGCCAGGTCAATAGCGTAGTCAGCTCGAGAAAAAAAAATTATGACAAATTTATATCAATATAATCTAGTTAATATTTTTTTTATGAAAATTACAGTTTTCAAAGACATTCCAAATATGTAGATACTATTGTGAACACAGCTCATCTTTCATATGCTTGACACTGTTTATGAATTCCGTCGTGGCTTCCAGAGAATGTCAGAAATAAACATTTGTTTATAAATTTCGTCTAAAGGTTAAATGGACATTTCGTTAGAGATTTATGAAAATTACTCGATAGTGAGGCGATGATGATTTAGTTGTAGTATATTCGGAACAGTCGTCAATAGACATAGCTTCAAATTTTACAATAAACCTAACCTTCTGGCAAAGGCCAACATTGTGATGAAACAATAGAAAGGTGTTAACGCATCTGTAACACCCACTTAACTATCTAGATTTAGCTTCCTTAATTAATATTTTATAAGCGTGTTCAGGCATTCGCACTTGAGAACCATTACCTAGACTTTTAGAATAAATTGCCCCTTATAATCATGACTTATTGCAATAAATACTAACGGTCTTATTACAAAAACAAAAATGAACACGGGTATAACACGAATTTTACTAGGCAGTGCCTAAAATTTAAAATCTAGTTGAATTCATGTTTAAAATATACATTATTACAAAATCGTGTCCAAGCGGTCTCTAGCTAAACATCTGATTTATGTTTTTTATGCAAGCAACTCTGAATAGCATTCGTTCAATTCGATCTCATCATTCAAAAACGTTCCATTATATACAGATATTTTGCAAACAATTTCATTTATGAATAATATTTTTGTACAGATCTTCATTAAGAAACTTTACTTATTATACGATTATTATACTTTAATTGGTTATCATTATTGTGATATTTTAATTAAAAGAAAATGATGTATAATATATATAAAACAAGCAATTTATAAGATTTATATATTTCGTTAAAGTGTGTAAGGCGGAACAACACTATAATGACAGATTGAAAACACAGTCAGATGTCAATAGTGTCAAATAGTAATAGTTACGATTTACTTGTGAATGTCTAAAATTGTTTAATTTGTTTACTTTTTCCATTAATTATACCCACGAAATCCATAATTTACTATGAAACTTCTTTTGCCGGCAAATAGAGCTACAGTTAATTACATCAATAGAATGAGAACTGTCAACTTAGACACGTGTTAAAGAATATTTAAATGAAAATAATGTTCGTCTGCAAACAAGGGTAAGACACTCTTTTGTCATCAAACTTTTTTGAAGTAAGAGTTAAATGCATATTTAATGTTTTTGTAATAACACGGTAAAAATTTAAAAAAGTAATGGATAATTCAAACGCGTTGGAAATATCTAAATTTTCGCATGACGGTGGAGTATTTACCAAAACCGCCCGCCTTCAAGTAGGAAATCTCTCGCCAATTAGCACCCATAGGTGTGTTCCGTCAGCTGCACTTGAGAGCCTGTCTTCCACTAAGTTTAGCGTGTTTGCCATTTTTGCTCACATCGGCATTTAACATCAGGTAAGATTGTGATTGAAGGACAGAAAAAAATAAAATACTTACGTATAATATACATAATCATAATAAGAACAGCCAAGAGTTTCAATAAGCGTACCTGCGACTTTTGTCGAAGCTTGTATCTGAGTTCTTCGTTGAGCGCAGCAAGTCTCGTGGCGTGGTCTCGGTCGCGCGCGGCTGCGTCTCGCAGTCTTCGGTTGTCGTCGCGGAGACGATCGACATCGCGTTGTCGCGCAGCCGCTCGTTCGCGAAGTTCCTCTGCAGCGTGTCTCGACGCGCGAGCGTCACGTTCCGCTGCGGCACGACGTTCGCGTTCCGCCGCTAATTCCGAACGCGCATCGCGCAGTGACGCCATCTCAGCCTGTTTTAACTCTATTACAGCTCGAAGGGATCGTACCTAAGTTAATAAAAAATATAAAGTTCACTTTCGAACATACTATTATTTAATATGAGTGTTATACTACATCATCATGTTTATTGAAATACAAAATTTAAAAATATAAACGACCAGCTCTGCCCGCGACTTCGTGGGCGTGAAACTTTATGTAAAAATCGGTGATTAATAAATTCATCAGAATATATCGAGTTCATTTACTTATCTACTTTTCTCACGTTCTTAAGTCGCGTCGTCATTAAAATTACAATAACTTTTGATATACCGAACCGATTTTAGTGAAACAAAGACTAAATGTTTGACTTACTCGAATATACTTGTATGCTTTATGATTTGCTTGAAAAGGTTTTATCATGAACGCAGTATTTCAACAGCGATGCGTGTTCAAACAAACAGACAGACAGACATTTCTACAAATGATTGAAATGTATTTTATAGCTTATGCCTAGAAACCTGCAAACATTATTTTTTTAAATCTAAAAAGTATACACACGTTAGATTTACATTATTATTATATGTATAAAAGTACAATGCGAAATGTAATTATTAATTTTAAAATAATCATAAATTCACAAATAAACTAACACGTGCTTTTTGATGTCGATTTAGTAATATTTTTTTAAATTAATGAGTACTCTAGATATATTAAATTACGCACCTCAGCCGCAAGTTCATTGGCGTCGGTACTCAATTCTTCATTTGCGGTCAATCGTAACTCGCAATCTTCTGCCTCACAGCAAACTGGATCGCAGGCCGCGTCGCACGTGTTGGACGATTTATCATATGGGGTGCCATATGAGGAATCGGGTGATGAAGCGGTCGTGTCGTGCGACTGTGCTTCACGTTCTAGTTCGGCCCGTGTCGCTTCCAGTTGTGCACGCAAAGTGCGTTCTATTTCACTGTAAGCGTGAAGACGTACTCGGCTCTCTGCGACCTCATGCTTGAGGGATTCGATTGTGTCCTAGAAATAAACATCAGTGATCAAGTTATAGAAATTATGTAATCAAACATACTATGATATAATATTATATCGAGTAAATTAACTAAAATATAACTGTTTTGGAAATGAAAATGCGTTTGAGCTTAATCGTCAAACTTTAGAGTTTTGTAAATATTATAAATACATCTGTAAATTCTAAATTAATGCTCAAGAAGTATATTTGCATTTACTTCTCTTGCCTTCAAATTACTCAATTTAGCTTTTTTGTTAACTATTTTATCATACAACCCAATATATTTATTGCATACTTGTATATCACTTACAATATAAGCAAAAACTATCCTTATAATTCGATGAATTTTGATAACTAATCTAAAGTTTAGAGAATTGATAAAGTATCTAAAGTGTGTGCGTTATTTATAAGGGCTATAATGAGCACAGCGAATAAAGTTTTAATCCTATTAAAATATATTATTACCTTGAGTCCTTTAATATCGTTAGCGAGCGCAGCCACCTCCTCTATATGTGTAGCTTGGAGGCGTGCGTTCGCCTCTTCCTTGGACGATACCTCCATCTCCAGCTCTGAGATCTTGCTCAGGCATTCTGCGACTATAAATCAATCAAGGAATATTAGATAAATGATAAATCAAAAGACTATTTGAAATCAGCTACATCAGTATAAATAATATATACGAATACCTCGCTTTAAAAATTATAAATATAATAAAGTTGGGCCACTAAACTCTTTTGACCATTATTATAATTACGACATATTCAAATTTGTATCAAATATGAATTTAATTCAATATTATAAAAATTAAACATTTATTTTATTTTTTAATTTGATTAATTGATTGTTAATCAAATTAAACAATAAAATAAATATTCTAATAAATAAATGTTATTTTAATTAATATACGAGTATATAATAACTATATCAATTTTGTTCATTCTATCGACAACTATGTACTAACCTTACTTTATTTATTGGAAATTATATTACTTATCGCCTTACTGGTTTAAACATATTAATTTGTGCAGATCGTACAAACTAACACATATTTCTGTTAAAATAAAAGATCTTACTGGTATCGAGATCTTTTTGAGCACGCTGCTGACGGTCTCTGTCGGCGCGGGCTGCGCTGCTACGTTCCGCCGCGGCCACACTACGCCACCGCTCAGCCTCCAATCGCCAATTACCGCCATTTAGTGCGTCCAACTATAAATTAAAGTTTTAGAGGAGATATTCCAGATATTCTCTATCATAAATATAGTAAACCGTAGTGATAATTTCATTTTTTAATGAGATTTTTTTTTCACAAAAAAATAGTGCCTAGCATTATAGATATTTAGTTTTTACGATAGGTCAAGTATCAACGTTTTCAATGAACTGCAAAAATTGATTTTAGTGTGACTGGGTTTTTAAAATTACACATAAAAAAATCAATTTTTAGTGTATACGGTAAACAACTTACCCGGAAAACTAAATACTGGACCAAGACACCCAATGCTTCTACGCCCTTAGCTGCATGTGCAAGCGCGACAGCTTGGTCGCGTGGCGTCGGTGCAGAAGGAGGCGCAGCAGGCGGTGGGCTAGCAACGACAAGTGGCGCTGGCGGAGTGCGAACCGATTGCGGTGTTTGCACTCGCTTGCCTCGTGGCCCCAATGCCGTTGTAACACGCGGCGCTTCTAAAACAATATTAATATCACTTATTACTATTGTTTCTTATAATTTATTAAATATATATAATTATAAATACAAAATTATAAGTATATCTTTTTTAAATTATATTATATTAGCTACCATTGTTCGTTCTGACGGCTTAAATTATTAAGGTAAAGATAAAAATCTGTTAACTTAAGAAGGAAACTAAAATGCAAAGGACACAAATTCTATAATTTATCAATTATTTTAACAGTAACGAAGAACAAATGCAACACCAATGAATATACACGTAAAAATTTTCAAATCTGATCTTGTTGATAATTCAAGTGTACGTCTAATTATTGCGCTAACAAAAACTGGCACGATTCCTCCGTCGTTTTAAAATTACACAACAACGTTTATTCTCACGACGCGGTAGAGAAAATAAGAGGCTTCTTGAGTTCATCGGATAAAACAATACAAGTCAAAGTTATGTTTTCAATTGTTTAAGTACAATCACCTGTTATAGTTTTTAACCGCGTTGAACGACCCTATTAAAACAAAAACTCGAAAAATAAAAATATTTAAAAAATATAAAACTACAATGAAAAATTATCCCACCATTTTGATTAAAAACTAGCTGCAGGTCATGACTTTGCACGGGTGTATTAACGAGGAAAATTACACCGAATATTCTCTTTCTAGTACGATCATATCTATACTAATATTATAAAACTTAAGAGTTCGTTTGTTTGCTTGAACGCGCTAATCTCAGGATCTAATGGTCCGATTTGAAAAATTCTTTATTGTTAGATAGCTCATTTATCGAGAAAGGCTATAAGGCTATAAGCTATATATCATCATGCTAAGACCAATATGAGCTGAGCACCAATAAAAAATGTTTAAAAATAGGGTTTTTTTCCTTTTGAGAGCTTACGCTGCTTGCATATTATTATTATTATTCTATTAGCAGATTCTGTATTATTTTATTAGCGGACGAAGTCGCGGGGAGAAGCTAGTAATGAAATAAAATGGTAATGATATTAAAAAAACGTCAATCTGTCAATCTCTCAATATTTTTAGAGATCTCCTTGCTATATTATGTCTCACTCATTCTCTTCTGTATATAGAGATTTTATAACCCTAATTTTAAACTTTTCCCATACGGTTTTTCAAACATTTACTTTAATACAAAGCCTATTCTGATAATTACAAACACAAAAAAAAATAGCCAAATAGGTGCAGCCTCTATGAATTGCTGCGCGTACATACATTCGGTAAATGATTTTTATTTATATAGACAGATTACACAATTTTTTTATTAGTAACTTGGCAAGAATAACTAGACTATATTCTCGTCATAAAATAATGAAAGCTTTTTTAATATTCATGAGATAGAAACTAACATTATGAAGCAACCAGGAAAAAATACAATATAGTGTTCATATAATTGGAAGCAAATTTAGTGAGGAGATAAAAGTTTATACCTCTGTTACGAATGTACATTGATATACAAAAACCCCGAGATGCACACTTAACGTCTCACAGCCGGCACACAAAAATGAGTGCATAATTTTGGATTATGCAGTCATTTCAAATAGTCTCGGGTCGCTTGCGTCCTTGTACACACAACTGTAAATCATTCAGGTAAGGTTGAATTCGCAAAAGCATAAGTTTATGACATAACTGTAACCACGTATATGTATATTGGGAAGTTTTTGCGGCCAGTTTTGAGCCCTACTTTTAGTCGAGATTGTTATCTTGGGTTTTTGTAATATGTCAATGCGAATGTATATAGAAATAGTGAATCAGAAACTATTGCGAAAACATAAATAATCCATTCAGATACGAAAAAAATCCTCTCACTGATAATGTTAAAAATGTATCTATTAAATACATATTGCTTTTACTGAGTCAGTTTATATGCTGTATGTATAATCATATTACATCTATACATATAATAAGAATGTAAATCTAACTTGCCTGTACATTTTCGATTTTCGTGAAAAAAATTGTTGCATGTGCCTAGGAATAAGTAATAGAATACATTTCAATCATTTTTATAAATGTCTGGGTGTCTGTTTGTATGAACACGCATCACTGCTAAAGTACTGAGTTCACAATAAAACCATAAAGCATATCCTCGGGTGTAACTTAGTCTTTGTTTCATTAAAATCGGTCGACTCTATCAAAAGTTATTGTAATTTGAATGACGGCTCGAGTTAAGTACGAGAGAAGAGTAGTAATCTATACTTAATATTATAAAGATGGAGGGGTTGTTTGGTTGAACGCACTAATCCTAGGAACTACTGGTCCGATTTAAAATAAGTTTCAGTGATAGATAAGGCATTTATCGCGAAACATCAAGAAACATAATACATCACGTTATGACCAATAGGAGCGGAGCACCAATGAAGGATGTTTCAAAATCGGGATGTTTTTTGCCTTTTGAGAGATTTCGCTGCGCGTTAGCGTTAGCCCAAAATAACTATTTCACGCAGACCAAGTCGCGGGCACAAGCTAGTAATATATAAAGGTACTTGAAGATTTCAACAACAGAATGTTACGGGCCCTTCGCATGCCCAATTATAACAATGTGAAATTAGGACAACTATACAAATTCAATCACGTATTAATTCTTGCCTATAAAATTATTTATGAATGTCATATCCTTGCATAAGAAATTAAAAAAAAAAGTATATTTCGTTACTTTTTTTACTTTATGGTGTCTTATCACTTCATAATGCTGACTAATCCTAATCATAACTAATAGTACAGATACGAATGTGAGTTTGTTTATTTGTTAGGCTTTTACGCCCTAACTACGAGTACTCAATCGTTTATCATGATATTTAGCATATAGTTTACATTCAGGGATACAGAAAAGGACACAGTAAAATAGATAAAAATATATACGAAAGGCAAAAAAGTACTGGTCCCGAAAAATAAATTACATCAGAATTAAACCAAGCGAAGCCGTAGGCACGACTTAGTAATTTCAAAAAATGATATGCGAAAGCAAATAGAGAATTCCGAGAACATTTCCTTTTGATCTTATTTGACTATGCGTTGCTATGTTTAATGAAATATTCATACAATACCACAAGTTACATACTAGAATATATACGAGTATATTTAAAGAATTAATCAAGCGGGACATACTCATCGAGCATATGAATAAAGTTATGGGTCGAAAAATATAAAAGATGCTTCCTTTTATGAATCCATCCGTTCCCACGCAGGCCATTGACAATTCTCGTTGGTGATCATGCATCATTAGCGGGTGCAGCAACAAGCAGCGCCCATTTCCGCCATGTGATAATAATAAAGTATAAAAACATTGGTTCGCGGTTGCCAGTATAAATAACAACAGTCAACTATGTTTATCATTTCGTTTTAAATATAACGTTGGCTAGTATTCAACATTGCGAATTGCCAAAATCGTAACACGGGCTATAATAAAATCCGAGCGTATAAATGATTTGGAAGTAGACAACATCTTGGTAAATTAGTTTAGTAAATACAATAAAAATAGATTGTCCTATATTAATCTATTGAATCTACGCAACGACCGCGTTGTAACATTCCCACGACGATGTCCACACTAAGAAAGGTAGAGACCGACATCTATTTTTCATACAACTTCAAGGATATATTTGTCATAATATGTTTAATGTTGCGTTCGTGAGACCAGTTTGCTTTTGACTTTATCAGACAACTACGCGACTAACTTTTAGAGACTTCATCCATGTTCCAAACACTCAACACGCAACTTGGAGTCTCGTACAAATTTATAAAAGTGAAACTTCCTATGGGAGGGGGCTTTGAAATTCTGATCGGCAATCTTTTTGTGTAACGAAATGTGGTGGGAGTAAACACTGTGACGGGTAGAGTGTTGAAAGCAGCGGTTCTCGTCCGATCACCGAAGTGAAGCAACGTAACGCGCGGTCAGTACCTGGATGGGTGACAACATGGGAACACCGCGTGATGAAGGCTTTTTGTTGTATTTAAAAAAAAAATCTTGTAATACGAAAGTTACATTTCTATCGTGTGTAGTTACGATACACCCTGTTTTTTATTATCTTTAATAAATTTAGCGTCTTCGGACTTAGGTTCACAAAAAAGATGTCAGTCCTATTATACTCATAAAACTGTTTTAAAACGAGTGTATTCTACTGAATTTGAAATAGTTACAAACATTGAATCAGAACACGGCAGTCCCTGCTCATCGTACCTATAAAGTATAATTGCTGCGGATGATGTCTCAATAGTAATTTCGTGAATGACCGACCAGAGGGTCAGGCGTCAGGCGGCGCGTGGGCATCAATTGCGTGCCTCGTTGAAGCTTCAAATTAACGGCCAGCACATTCTAAGGGCTGACTACCTGAATAACTCGATGCATCAAGTCCGGCCCACTCTCACAGTATAATAAATTAAATAATATTCTTAAGAGACTGGATTAATAAAATTGGTTGAATAACATGATATTTGAAATAAAGTTTCAATATTTTACAAGAGAGCATAAAAAAGTGCGAAACGTGTTATTACATGGCAACCCTAATGTATGATTGTTGTAAATGAAACCATAACAAGTCTAGTTAGGAGCATTGTACGTTAAGTCTATCAAGTAATGTTATATACAAGTGCAATATTACTTAGTGTTAATAGAAACTACAATGCAACTAGAGATGAGAATTTAGTAGTCAATTTGATTTTTTCCATCAACAAAGTAATGATTGAATGACCGACTTTTTCTTATTAGAAAACAATTATTCCATGGCTTGCAGACTATGCTAAGTAATAATGTACTCTAATTACTTACTGGGTTTAATTTGTAAGATACACGCTTGTCTTCGATATACAATCACTACATATTATAAAACAAAGTCCTCTGCTACGTCTGCCTGTGTCTCTGTTCGCGATAAATTCAAAAACTACTGAACTGAGTTTTATGCAGTTATCACCAGTAGATAAAGTGATTCGTTCAATTTGTCAAGGTTTTCTTTTATTATCAGGGCAGGACAACGTCCACCGGGCCCGCTAGTTATAATAAAAGTACTATTTTTTTGTCTCAATAACGTCAACTGAACGAACATATCGGCGTAGGGTTATGACTATTCGAAGCGGAATTTTTCGTAGATAGTTTTAAGCTACTTATTTTTTTAGTTATATTGATCGTTTGCCATTTTTTAAATGCCTAACGAAGCGGCCGGGAACCAACTAGTTTACAATAAACATAACTATAGTGTTTCCACAACGAAATATTAATTAAATTGTTTGTAAATGTGACGGCAAGATTCGACACCTGACAATTATTGTACTCTGTATTAAAATATGTCAATGGCTAACAACACAGTATTGTAGTGGTCATTCTATTTACACCAATGATGTTATAACTAAAAAGCTACGTCATAAACGCTTCGACAGCGCCTTGTTAAAACTTGGATAGCTAGCTTATTTTTGACGGCTGCCCCGTCAATTCGTCCGTATCTAAGCAACATATAACTATTTCTTTTTCATCACCGATATTGAGAATATGCCATCTTACTTCTACATTTTACTTAGATAGTGTGGCGTTACAATATTACTTTACGTATGTGTGCGTGCGTACGTGTGTGTATCATGTAGGTAACGTATCTACAGCTTTTAGTTATAATATAATCAATTTACACATATTTATACTTGTACATAAAACGTTGTGGTAGTGTGCCCATCAAGTGTTTTATATCAGTATGCAACTTACAGAACAGGGTAACGGGTCTGCGTAGTCAGCCGTGCTTTGAATACGATAACACGGTTGTCTATCAAAACAGTAGTAAAACTAAGACTGTAGGACGATAGTATATAAGTTCCGGTGTATCGTATAATGAATTGATAGGAGGTTGGCACGTACCGGTTGTGTCAATGTCACTTTGCCGAGGTTTATTAACTGACTTTTGGTTAGAGTTGCATATAGACGACCGGAAAATTAGCAACTCTGGTTATTTATATCTATTTAAATAAATAAAACAATAGATGTCTGGTGTTGTGTACACTGGAATATCTTTAATTTAAATAATCGGGGGCGCCACAGAATGAAACACATAGTTTCGAGACTGAATCAATACGTAAAAACTATTGGATAGATTCCTTAGCTCCTTATCTAAGAAAAATCACGATATCTTCATGTAATATAAAGTTATGAAAGATTTAAGAAACTACAATTTTCATAAACACTAAACGCTGAAAGTCAACACACGACAACGCAGACGAAGTCGCAGAAATTAATTCAACAATCAATTCTTCGATGACTATGAACTAAGTAAGACTTTTTTTAACGTGGGAAAATCCTCATGGACACGCCACCCTTTCGGGGGAGAGAGTTGGTAGTGTGTGACTCGTACTCACTAAAATCCCACGGCTTACCGACCGCCACTTTCGTTGGGGCGGCATGGGACCGTGCATTGCTATCACCATACCGCCCCAGCGGTCCGCCCAGCGAAAGATGACGGCCGGGCCCCGTCCCAATAGAGATTCAAACTCTCGGAAATGGACTGAAGGGTGGGTGCCTGAGTTTTTGCGTGTGGCACGAATTTAACTGTCGCGAAAAAAAAACACCATAATAATGCATTTAACACTTAACAATAAGGCAATTCAATGTGTGTTATTGTTTTCTCTAATAAGCATTGATTTTTATTTTATCTATAATAATATAGATCTGTTAAATTAATATTATTTCGAATTAACTATAATTAATATATGTTGTCAACAAATAGTTAACAGTTTTGTACCTGTTTTTTTACATTATTTCTATCTTTGTTCATAGTTATTATCTAAAGAAATAAAGGAAAAGTCTAATGCTGTATACCAGTGGTTTCTGAGTATTTTGTCACTTCAATCCTGCTTCAACCTACCATTTCAATTACAAGAGTAAGTCGTATTTTCAATTGCGAGCAATATAGACGCTCCGAGAGAATTAAATTATGTAATAAATAACACCTTATTTCATTGTGCGTGTGGGTTTCACCAGCCGTTTTCCTTTACGACTCATATCACAATACCCCTATTCGTAACCAGATGTTTGTAATTTGCTGCTACATTATATAGTCGCAAATAATATCTATGTTAAATAAGCAAAGATTTACCTGCTATATAAATTTGGTTAGTTTCTGGATAAATAATTTATTATAATAATTCAGTTCGGTTAGAAGTAAGAATAACTTTAGAAGATGTAACAGAAAGATATACTGTATACAATTATAACAAAATAAAATGTTATGTAAAGTCTAGAATCTGATTGTGCTGTTAACTTACAAATTAAGAAACGAAAGTCACTTCTTGTTATCGGATTATATAATATGCATATATAAAATTCACATTACGATTAATATAGCCAAACTCCAAGTAAAATATATGAATTAAAGCTCCCTTATATGAGAGAGAACTATAGATCCATTTCTCCGTATAAGTAAACAGTATTTGCCTTACACATTGATTATAACAAAGTGATATTTCCTTCCTGGTCATTATAAACGCGGAAATAAAGATTGCGTGTTTGACGAGAGAAAAAACCGGCAGAATGAAACAACTACTACATGTTACGATGATAAACCAGATTAAAAGTGAATTCCCCTAAATGTACAGTTAGAAATCTCAGAAGATACCTAAATAGAAAAGCTATCTTAGATGACGCTTCAAACTCCGTTTAAAGTTACAAACAAGTTTCTTTGATTAAAGGAAATTAGATGAGTTCGGAACTAAGTCTCCGATTACATAACACACGTATAGATACAAAAATTATTCTTTTCCATACGTAATCCATACGTGACTTAATAAAACATGTCCTAGCTCATGAGAACTCAACGCAGTGTTGTAACGAATTGTAGGAATTTTGAATAGTTCTTTCATTTTATAATATGCCGTAAGAATAGATGTTTCATTTGCAGAAATGAATACACGCATAAAGTACACAAGAATCACAGTGTAGATGGGAGTCTCGTCATTTTGCAGTTTTTTTTTAATTATGCAAAAGTTCACTAAACAAATAGTTAATTATATTTGAGAAATTAACCTAGAAAAATGAAAAACCTTTGATGTGAATTTATAGATATAACACGTTGTTTATTAATATTTGGTTTTAAATATCGATTCAGTATATTTTCATATTTATTGAACATTTTAAAGCACGGTCATTGGTCAGTGGCTGTTGTTAATTTGAAATGTGGGGATAACGAAACCAAATTAAAACGATAACAAATCATAACAGTTGTTTGATTTAAATTATACATACTTAACTCGATTAATCTAATTGTATGTATTAGAGGATTACAGAAGTTCTGTGTTTTCGTCGTTTTCTTTTAGAGAACGAGTGCTTTCAATGAAGTTTTGTTCAATGTAAACAACAGACGCTCTACAGAACGTTGTAAAGTGTACATTTGACGTCACAAATATCTATTTTGTGTGCATTTCTTAATCGAAATTTATGTGTGAGTTACTAAATCTTTGTTCTTTAAATTTAGTTTTATAGCCGTCCATACTTACGTCATTATTCTTCGACCATAAAGTTGCGTACGTTATTTAGAAATGGATATGAAAACAGTGATAATGTTTTAAGGTGTGAGAAAATTAAAAGCATAACTAGATAGTTATAAATAAGTTTCAAGGGCTTCAACTAATGACATACAGTTGATATATGATGTAGATTTAAAATAAATCCGCTTTGAAATGTTACTGCCATATTTGTTCAACGGTTTCAATTGAATGTTATTTTTATCCACTTTCCAGTTAGCGTTCAGCACAACTTCAATCAGATTCATTTTGAAATTACTGTATAAAGATATATATTTAAGTCGTTTAAGATAAAAAGAAAATTAGAATGGTACATGTTAAGTTAGATTTTCATTTTAACCATTTAATTAAGTTATTTACTCTACTATATAGTGCGTAGTTAGTAGCTATAATTAAGATTGCACTTCTATAAAGTCTATTCTTTCTAAATGCATATATTGGACTGTCCTAGTGAAAGTCTTGTTGGTCCTTCAAATTAATAAATAAATACCGATTCCAAAAATTATAACGAATAATTCTATCATATTCTAATATTTATTCTAAAATCACTGAATTTTCGTCAATTTTAGGATATGTGCAATGGTTAAAATATTTAACAACAATATGCTTTTGAACTTAAAACCCGACCTAAAACTCTTCCACAGATATTGGATACATAATAATTTATTACCACAGGCAACATTTTAGTCGTCCCTCGTAAAACAAATATTGTTCTCTTCATTTGAATATTATAAATCCCAGTAACGCATAAGCAAATTCTTTTACAGTGACATTTCGAATGATATATATAGGTCTAGTTCTATTACAATACTAATAACCATATGTTTGCATCTAGCTGGTAGCGTATATAAGTGGGAGAGTCACAAATCTAATTTTAGTGAAGTTTGTGTGTCACGGGGCCGTCGCAAGTCGCCCGCCCGCCCTAGAAGGGTCATCTGTGAAACGACAGAAGACTAACTACCATAACCTTATCTAATAAATTAGCAATTAATCAAAAACAAATTAGGCAAACGTATCATTACATAGTATAAAACAAAGTCCTCTACCGCGTCTGTCTGTCTGTCTGTTCGCGATAAACTCAAAAACTACTGCACGTATCTGCATGCGGTTTTCACCAGTGCATAAAGTGATTCATGAGGAACATTTTGGTATATAATTTGTCAAGGATTGTTTTATAACCAGGGCGGGACAACGTTTGCCGGACCCGCTAGTTATCGTATAATTAGCTTCTAAAAGCAATAAGACACAAGCACAGGTACCACAATCAAGTTTACACGTGTAGTGAAAGTTAGCCCAAAGACCCAAAACCGTAATGATCCGGTCCGTATGTCCAGTTACTGTTTACAAGCACGTGCCCTTAACAATATGCAACCGCGGCGCGCCATACCGCGCTCGCGAGGTATTTGTAATAAAATTTCAGACTCACCACGTCTCAATACGATTTTGCAACTTTTTGGTGAATAATTATGATCCATTCGACATTATTTATTTATATCTTCTTCTATACATATAATAAGAATGTAAATCTAACGTGTCTGTTTCTTATCGATTTTCGTGAAAAAATTGTTGCAGGTGTCTAAGAATAAGCAATAAAATACATTTCAATCATTTTTAGAAATGTCTGTTTGTTTGTATGAACACGCATCACTAGTAAAGCACTGAGTTCATAATAAAACCATACACAAAGCATATCTTCGTGAATAACTTAGTCTTTGTTTCATTAAAATCGGTCCACTCTATCAAAAGTTATTGTAATTTTTAAGACGGCGCGGCGAGAGAAAAGTATATAAGTAAATTATACATTCAGATAAATTTATTAATCACTGATTTTTACATAAAGTTCCACACGGACGAAGTCGCGGGCACATCTAGTGCTGAATAAAAACATGAAATGCTATTTCTCCAACAACATAAATAGATCAGGCTTTGAACAGTTTATTAGAATATATCTGGCGATATCTTAATATATATATTTCTTGTTCCTTTTTTTTTTGCTTGACCCCCCCCTACCCCCCTGCCCCATTTTTATTGAATTTTTTTTTTTTTTTTCTTGGGGTTTCAGAATGGTTTTGATTCCCCATTTGACCCCGCCGGTGGCCCCGCCGTCCACTTTTTGGATTTTTTTTGTTTTCAAGGCAGGACAACGTCCGCCCGGTCCGCTAGTTTTTAATAAATATTGATACACGGTAAATTGTTTCTCAAATTTAATTAACATGTCATTCAACATATAAAGGCATTTAATGAATTTTCCGTCAAAGTCGATTGTTTTCACAACTACTTTATACTAGGTGTAGCTCGCCGCTTCACCCGCGATAATGTACATATGACCTATCCATAGGAACAGTACTTTTTTCTGGATGAGTGGTACGTACTTTTCTGTACCGTTAAGTGTGTATGCATAATTTCATAATAAGCAGATAAGTAGTTAAGGTGTGAAAGAATGACTAGCAAACATACTCACATTCATCCCATTTATAACATTAGGATTCCAAGGCGGCAAACAGTACGATATTTTCACAAAGCACAATGATGTTAACATTCATGGCCCATTATCCTAATCTTTACTAGTCTTAAGTAATATTATAGATGAGAAGGTGAGTAAGTCAATCTCAACCAATTATCATGAAATTTTGGATATACGTCAAAAGATATAGGGTAAATATATGCGTCTAAAGAAACGCGAGCACATGAGTTTCATAAATGGGCTATTTAGTTGGATAATCATATATTGCGGGTTATCTTGATACCCTTCTCATACCCAACCTCTTCTAACCTAACCTATTCTTTTTAACAACTTCTCTCGCGCGTACCTACGCGGTTGTTGCCACCTACGAAAAATCCAATACAAATTTAAACTGTGAACTTTTGGTCCTTTCCAAGTCTCTTATAACTAATTCATATATATCTGAGGAGTAAATTTAATTATCTAACAGGTACATTTTATCCTGAAAATTTGTACTATACCCTAAGGATAGGTTCAATATCCATTACAGCGTGTGAAGCCGCGAACAAAAGCTAGTAACGTATAAAATATTCTTAAATCAATGTTATCAAGCTACAACTGCGATACTTTTGTCTTTAACAGAACAAAGGATGAAGATAATCTGACGTTGCATCAAATGTTTTCGTCATAAGCACCGCATGACGTAAGCCAGTTTTTACTCTGACTCACAAAATTGACACATGATGGTATCTGTATTAGCGAATTTAAAATACTGCCCTCAGATTTTGTAAATAAAATTTATGTATATAACCAATATAAAATGACGTGCTAGAAGCTTCGTAGGTACCAAATTTACGCAACGACAGGGGCAAAATATATAGCGTTTTTTTTTCAAGTACACTAGATATCTTAAAGAATAACTGTAGACACTCTCATATGATCTTAAGGAGTTACGTGATGTAGGTCTAGAAAAGAAAAGGCTTAAGGTATGCCTAGAATAAACAGATGATTATTGGGTTACAGATTTTCGACCTAAGGATAATAGTTAAAGAAAATTTTACCAACTTACTATAGTTTCATAGGAGATGTCTTCGCTTACTAAAAGTTCACACTTATTTTGATATTATGTCATGTTGTTCGAAACGACATACTAGCACAAAGCCACTGAGCTTTCATCGCTTTAAAATTCACAGATTGGCGGCTCTAAGAATGTTCTATTTGCAATTTGCAACATGAGACTTAAAATGCGAAGTTGTTAAATATTTCAACATTAAATATCACCAAAAGTATTACTGGCTAAATTCACCAGAAGTTAGTCTATGTTAAGATCATTATATTGTCCTACTAGCTTCTGCCTGCGACTTCGTCCGCGTGGAAGAGTTAGTTTGGGGTAACTAGCACGCAGCGCAAGCTGTCAAAGGAAAAAATCCTAGTGGTCGTAGCGTGATGATATAAAGCCTATAAGCCTTGCTCGATAAATGAGCTCTCTAACACTGAAAGAATTTTTAAAATCTGACCAGCAGTTCCTGAGATTATTCCCTACAACCTCACAAACTTTATCTCTTTATAATATTAGTATAGATTTGTTTAGAGCATATTGATCTCAAATCACTCATATGGAGTTGCTATCAGTTTCACCATTAAATAAGGATTAATACGTTATCAACTTAATTATATTATGGCATAAACTATTTATTAGCTTATAACACTATTATAATGTAAACCTTCAAATACAAATATATAATATCTGACAAGGTATATTTGTTTTCATCAAAAATATCTAGTTTATTACTTCATCATTCATTTGATATCTGAACACATGCGCGCTATAAGTGTATCAACATTACTCAATACAAACATAACCGAAATAAAATTACGTAAAAATAAAAGAAAACGAATGATCCATTCACAAAGTCTTCAATTAGATCTCTGACAAATGCAATTTACATTGCACTTCATGTTAGTTAATTTTCTCCGCTGAATGTTACGAGTGTACGTCGCGATAAATTTTACTTTAACTCTTCTATTAATTTCGTCTCGTGCGATATATTTGTGTGTCTCCGACGATGACAGCCTCAGATGTTTCATCAAACATACGCCCTCCCACCGACCATTTACCCTAATAAAACAATAACTGAACATGACCAGTTATTTTAATATCACTTATTTTTAGCGGTTCACTTAATTGTCGTTCGTATTAACAGGCCTACTATACTTCTTATACATAACAAGATCCCAAGTTCGGTCTAGAGTTAAAATAATGAGTGCGTGTAACCATCACACGCGATTGAAGTAAAACTTCTTTGGCGTTATAAGGAGATGGCGATTAAGTTAAAAATCATGAGAATTTAAAAAGGTATTTATTGGTGATGTAACACTTGTAATATATACATGTATTATCGTCGATCACTATACTTTTTAAAACAATAATTTAATTATTTATACTTCTAATAAGATACGATTGGTTTATGATAACTATTCTATATTTTATTTACTTTATAACACCGAGTTGCTAATAATATTTTCTGTGTAATTTAAGTTGCGAATTAGCACTACAGATAGTGAAGCTTTGATTTAATTTGTTACTTATTTACATTGAAACCAGATGGCAGCACGGTCGCGCGTACTATATACATAATTAATTCTATTGTATGATTTTTATTATTATTCAATTTAATATTTTTTATTAATTTTCTTTTTCAAAAATTTACATTTGATTTGTTTATAAACTATTTATTAACAAAATCAAAAATATTTAAAAACCGGACGGTACAGAAACGTGACGCCATATTGCCGTAACGGACTTCCGTTGCATTTTCGTCCAGTAACCTCCTAGTCGCGCCTAAAGAAGTTTTACTTCAGTACCTATTGTAAAAGTACATTAAATTATGTTATTCCTTCATGTGATCACAGATAATTTATTATTGAAGTTATACTTCTTTTGGCGCGTTAAGGAATGATTAGAGTAAATTTTTACGATGCGCGCGCACACCGTCACGAAAAACCGACAGCCTGAAGTTATGACGAGGCGCGCGCACACCGCCACGAAAAACCGACACCCTGAAGTTAGCAATAGTCAACAATTTGTTTCTTTGTATTTCTTTGTATTAAAACTTTCAATGTATTAAATACCTTTTTTCTATTGTTAGTGTCGTTTTTTCTACAAACGTAGAATAAGGCGAAAGATAAAATTTTTGAAAAGATTTTTATCTTGTTACGCTAAAGAAGTATAACTTCTAACGCGTGTACATAAGTACACACACCCTTTTTTGACTTTACTACGATTCCTAATACAATTTGCAAATCAAGACGTGATTCTGTGCTACCTCATCTCATTTACTGTTCTGTTCGTCTCACTTATTTCGATGTATGGGATGAATTTAGAAAAAATAAGTAAGTTAACGATTGAAAGAGTGTACTTAATCGATTTTAAAATATCTTGGTTATTTAGTTTTCTGATCTCAGTGACAACGAACCTATTTCAGTAGCCACACGGTCGAAATATCAGGTTATTTACTTAAAACTCACTTAAACCGACCAAACAATACACAACAGGCTTGTTAAAGACCAGTGGATTGTAATATCATATTAAATTAATGTATCCGTTATTAATGTCATTATCCTGTTGTCACGTTGATATTGTTTCGAAACTACGTAACAAAAGGGTAATAGCATATTTTATCATTATTAAATAAGTAATTATACGTCAACGGTTCCGAATAAGTGCCATGTACAAAATTTCGCAATAAAACTTAACAATGAACTGGTGGAATAAAACAATGAACCGAATGGCAACGCTAAGACAATTGTATCTTCAAATGAGTTCATACAAAGAGTTAATTAGTTACAGCAGTTAAGCGTAATATTTTCTTGTATTTACCTAAACTACATATAGTTACATAACATACCTTGCTCAAGATCTGTTTAATTCTTATTAATCTTGATATTGCGATCAGCAACCAATTTTTTTCGTAAATTTCTAAGTGATTATTGGTATTAGAAATTATTTATACTAATTTGGAATGTTACTTATTCCATTGATATTATTCTTGCTTCATCTTCTATACATATAATAAGAATGTAAATCTAACTTGTCTGTACTTTTTAGATTTTTGTGAAAAAAATTGTTGCTGGTGTCTAGGAATAAGTAATAATATATTTTCAATCATTTTTAGAGATGTCTGTCTGTCTATCTGTTTGTCTGTCTGTTTGTTAGTTTGAACACACATCACTGCTAAAGTACTGCGTTTACGATAAAACCTCACCAAGAAAAACACAAAGCGTATTCTCGAGTACCATTTAGTCTTAGTCTCATTAAAATCGGTTCACTCTTTCAAAAGTTATTGTAATTTTATAGACGACGCAACTTAAGTACGAGAGAAAAGTAGATAAGTAAATGGACTTAATAATACATTCAGATGATTTTATTAGTCATTATTTTTTACATTATAATGTATATGATATATTTAAATAATACTTTTTCCCAAATCATATGCGACTAGGTCTAATTAAGTGGGGATTAATACCCGACTGGACCGACTTCGTTTCTCGAGTTTTGGACCAGCCAAAGTATACCTAGCTGCTAAGCTGGCTGCGGGCCTGCAAACCTGCATGACAACAACAACCAGCGATGCATTACCGACCTCTCGATGGTCGCACTAGTTCTTGAATTGTACTGTGTTTAACTTCAGATACAGTGACATCAATTTCCATATGAAAATTACAAATAACATGGACATTCGGTAAAGGAAAAAATATAACGAAGCTAAACATAATAGTGCTTATCTCGTTAGCTATTATTATATATTCCAAAATATGCCACCACACACACACTTATCAATATAGTCCTGATACCCAGACTGTTTTCTGATTTCACCAGATTTGCTCATTTCATAGATCTCATTGTATCTGACTGTAATAAAACGCTGAAGAAATATAAAAATACGCATTGTAATAATCTTCGAAATGTGTTATAAATACTTTTAACTTACATATAAAACGTTTATATATGGCACGCAAGAGTAGTGGATACAGCGAGTTAAAACCTTGTCTATTAACACTCCTACATAATGGAAATTAACATGCACATAGAAATTAAATACAATCACATCATACACTGCTGGATTGACCTCGATGAATACGAAGGTATTGTGTATTATGTTGGCAAAACTCCAACGATAATATAAAAATGAACAAGCGGCCAGATTGTCTTTATTCATTGAACGAGCAGTTCATAGTTGAGGTCAGTTTGTACAATTTTTCAGTGGAAATTTTTAAATGAACATAATATTTGAATTCATTCTCATAAAACTTACATATATAAATATCGTGTGAGACTACGGGAAATACGAGGTCGATGACCATTTACTTTGTTTGCATAAATTAAAATCATTACGTTAGATAATCTACCTTAATAAACAGTTACAGCTTATAACTGAACATCTATGAAATCGTAGATTTCAGGTTTTGAAAACTACAAAATTAAACTTGTCAATTATTACCGCTTTTTGTAGTTGATTTGCTAAAAAATTCTATAATTTTATTTGCCCTAAGTGAATGCTAATTGGAATAAAAAATATGAATATAAATAAATAATAATCAAAATAAGTAAATATCATCACGCTCTTAACCACAAAGTAGGATATATTCTGTACTATCGTAGTCAAAAGCATATACAAGAGACGTATAAACTTGTATCCTGTAATCCAAAATATGGATTCGAGGCAAACGGCCAAGATTATAATAATTGATCTGACCATTAAAAGAAAAACAAGAAATGTTACTTAGTTTATATTGTTATGTAAAAGACATTTTAAATAATTACATTTTTTTTATTCAATTCATAACTTGCGTCCTTTACGTTTAGATATTATAAACGAAATAGTATGGGTTATTTATCGAGATATACCTTTAAAAAGATATTTGTCTATTAAATTAGAAACTGGTGAATGTTGAGACATTTTCTACATATTTGAGCGTGATGATGCAAACAAAAAACTGAATGCAGCCCACGAACGCACGTCCGCAGGTAAAACAAATGACGCTATTATATTCACTGAACAATACTGATTGATATCGACTAAAACGTAGTACACTGCGGCAAAAATTCATGGAAATGAATAACCTTCACGAGGGCAAGGTCAAACGGAAACTTTCGAGCCCTATGGTGGAAGCGGCGCGGCTATACGCAGCTGATCTAAGTGGAGGTCGAAACCAACCGGCGAATACATTAAAAAGTTTAAAGGATAAACTTGAACAAGAACGTTTCGAACCTGTTACTTTATATTTGAACGAAATTAATTCAATGCATCGATACTTGCTGTTACTTTTAAACGTTTTCGAAGCAACCTTTTTAGTAGAGGTTTATATTTTTGTTTAAAAAATATATGTAGCAATTGTGTTTACATTATTAATGATTAAATTGATACGATAACAATTTAACAATATATATGCACGTTACATTATTGCCTTAACTTTATAGTCTTTAGTAATTAAGCGCATTAAACAGTTCTATTAACAGTAACTCTACTTATTAACTCTAACAGCGTAACCACTACTAACCTCCTCCGTCTACGAACATTTATGAAGATTAGAAGTCCGTTAGCTCATAATATTCCATATTTTGAATGCACACACTGACACTACACGTATACGTACACGCATTTTCGCTTTGCAAACATTGACCCAAACGTCCACCAATATACGGACAACGTAAATAGACGTAACAAGGGACGTCCAGAGCGTGCGTCCCCACTCACGCTATACATTGAACTGACGTTTTGCGTGCGTTGCGGTATTCGAACATTTTCAACAGTCTTCTGGTTTCCTCGTAAAGGCTGATCAAGCAGGAGAACATAACTTGTGCGAATTGCATTCATTTTAATATTCCACTCATATAGTTTACAGACCGTAACCATTTAATAATCACGTAAAGACTCTATACAATGTCTTTAATGTTTTACTAAAGGGCATTAACATTTTAACGCATTATAATTAATACCTATTTACATATAAATTAAAAGATTTTATGTTCTTGCTCAATGTTCAACATTCGGAATTGGATTGTTTAAAAGTAAAAGATGTATAATGTATAAACGGGTGTAAAGCTGTCAAACAGTATCACCTATTACACTGGTACGAGTTGCATGAATATAAACGTTTCCCTTTTAAATTAAATCGAATAACGTGTCGCATTAGTCCACTGATGTCATAAAGAAAGTCGAAGTACGAGAACGACCACGTCTCGAAACTTGCATGTTTATAAACGCAAACTTTGAATTAAACATTAAATTATTTAATTACTTAGGATGATTAATGGTTACTACAATTAAAAACGAGTTTTGAAACATTTGTTAATGTAATATAATAACTAAATTAAAAACTAATTACATATAAAAACCAGTCGGCTCTTAATAATATTTTAGTATCGAAACATTGTTTTTTATAGTTCTTATTTTTCCGACGACATTTTGACACCTTGGAATTTTTAAAACTTTGGAATCATATTACATAAATAAATTTTACGTTTTGTGTTACAAAATATATCAAAGACACTAACACAAATAGAACACAATCCAAAAAGTAAAGAGTAATATTAGCAACGTCAGTTACAAGCTACAAGCATAAACAGTAACCTAGAGTAACTCTAACTGTCATGGTCAATCTACGATTTAGAACAACCTCTATCGCTTTCTCAAGAAGCTACAACGTCCGTTATCAAGCCGTATGAAATAATCTGTGTAGTTCAAGATGCTCTTAATACGACAAATACGCATGTTACAAATAAGAGACAAGTATCGCAAACCACAATTAACAAATAACTAAGACGTCAATAATTGTAGCGGACATTACTTGTGACGCGTGAGCTTACTTAGTCTACTGAGTGCATCCGTTTGTCCCGTATGCATAAGTTATCAGAACAGTAAACTCTTTTGTTGTGGGAACATAAATTTGAATGTGAAAGTAAATTATTATACAAGTTAAAAGCAGTGGTAACGATCTTGTTAAAATAACTCAAGTTTTTAATGTAACAGTACGTCTCTTTATTGGTCGTGCTGCGGGTATATAAATACCACGGCGAAAATCTAGTCAGGTCGCTCAATATATACTGGTCGATCTTGAAATATAGTGCAACTAAAGAAATCCCTATCCTAACTGTACTCCGTTTTATATAACCAACAAAGAATGATCGGACTGAAATAATAACCTATACTAAATGATGCGTATTAAATAAAATGTAATACCTCAAACTTTCAGTTTGTTTTTAGATGACATTTAGACATATATGTCAACGTAAGGTCGTCAGCGTAACCTATATCAATATTATCTAATTCTAGATTGTTTGATAATTTAAATTCTCTAATCTCCAGGGCTACCAATCAGATTTCAAATATTGTTTTCAATTTTGTGGTTAAGTATTGAGGCTACATAACATTATGCTATGACCCTTAAAAGCAGGGTAATTACCATACCAAATGTAGGTCAGAAAGAACATTAAGTGAGAACTATGTAATAATATGGGGGAAACGTATGTCTTGGTACAGGGTATCGGGGTCCGATGGCAGGCTGACCGCCCGATGTGAACGTAACATTACCGAGAAGAGCCAGACTATGTATATTTACGAGTATGTCAATAAGGACCATGGCGCGAGCTTCAGTCATGCGGTTGCCTCTCTAATAATGTCATATAGAAATTGTTTAAGATTACCTAATCATCTAGAACGTAATTCATAATTAAAAAAATTAAACACGTAACTCAATGACTCACCAAGTGTAAATAACTATAATGTAGTGTAGAATGCTTCATTATGAATTATTAAAATCATAGAAAAATAAAAATATTCTCATTTGAATTGTTACTGTCACTGAAGTAGACTTATTATTATCCTCGTGTAAAGTTGCCTAAATTAAACCGTACAGTGCAAAGCGTATCAGT
>AP028435.1:10954000-11049000 GCA_036509395.1 Antheraea yamamai | reverse complement strand
TTCAAGAGTCCTATCTCTGAACAATCGTTATTAAATTATGTTTTAGTGGACTAAAATGAAATATGTATAGAGCAGAGGTTCCCAAAGTGTGTGCTGTGGCGCCTTGGTGCGCCATACAAAGTAAAGAGGGACGCCGTGTGGCACTCCTCTTAACCTTCTTCCGGTAGCTCAATTTACTTATTCATAGGAACAACATAAACCATTAAATTCCCAGCACACACAGATGTTGTGGATTTTTTAATGTACATGCCTACCTAACTAGTATCATTCTACGTATTTCTATCGACTGTATCTATTTCGACTAGCTAGTTAGGTTAGGGCGCCGTGACAAAATACCTAACACGAAAGTGCGCCGTGAAGGGAAAAAGTTTGGGAACCCCTGGTATAGAGAATTGTAGAATACTTATAACTTGCCTCTGCCCGCGGCTTTACTCGCATTAAAGTAGGTTTGATCTATCACTCGTGAATGGTACATTTTATTTTATAAAAGGTACGCTATATCTATTTCTGCACCTCTGACAACGTATATGCAAAATTTAATTATGATCAGTTGAGTAACTAAGGCGTGAAAGCGTAACAAAGAAACTCAAATTGCCAATAAATGTTAGTAAGGATACCTACTCAGACTATTGTCGGACTGTTGTCAGACTGTCGATATTAATAAACATAAAGCCAACCTAATTAGAAGCTAAAAACATATCGTGAGTTGTATATAAGCGTAACAAAGAAACCAAAGTGTGTGCGAACTAAATGTTAGTAAGGATACCTACTTTCAGATCTATTGTCGGATCTGTTGTCAGACTGTCGATATTAATAAACACAAAGCTCAACCGTTAACTTTGTGTCACAGAAGCTAAAATTTACTTATCGTGTAGTTGTATATAATCTTAACAAATAAAACTGTCACGATCGACACACTTTAACAAATCTCGAAATTATGCTAAAACACACGGTGGTCCACAAACCCACCTATTTTACTTTTGACTTCTACTATACCAAGAGTTTACACAACTCATAAAATAATTTAGAATCGGTGCACGTTCCCCAGCGGATGTGTACGAATGCCAACCGAATCGGCTTCACTCGATCCATAACTCAAGTAATTCTCAATGGAAACCGAGTAAAGGAACTAGTAAGTCAAAACAAATGAATTGCAGAATCGAAAACATTCAGTATTGAAACTGAAATATAAGTCCGAAATAAATATAACCAGTAGGTTAGGTAAGGTGTACTACTGCAGTTTTCATACCTAGATATTTTACAATGGACTTTCAGTTTATATTTTGATGCTATGATAGATCATCGAATAGATAGGTGTGTAGAATAATAGATTGTGAAGGCGGTAGAGCCATGCTGAAGGTGTTACGTGTTTTAGCATGAATGGGTCAGCTCGCCCGGGGTAGTAGCACCCTTTCACAGAAAACCGACGTGAAGTAACAGTGCTTGCTTTGTTGCGTTTCGTTCGGTCAGTGAGAGCGCTGAAGGCCCACTTCCCCATCCCCCAAACACAGGCTGGCAACGCACTTCCGACTCCCCTGGTGTTGCTAGTGTCTATGGACGGCGGTGATCACTTACCATCAGGTGACTCGTCTGTTCGTTTACCGCCTATAATATATTAAAAAAAGATAGCGTATTCGGACACCACTTTGATTCGCATAGATACTAATTCTAAGATGAGCCTATGCTTTTGGTAAAGAAAAACATCCCTATAAAATAATAGCAACATGGTTACGCTTGTCACCAAACTGATTTAAGTGTGTTCTATCATCTGCACTTGGGAGTCAGCCCCTCTCGGCTTATCATGATAGTATCTTCTACTGAATTATTCTTTAAAAAAAAACCGACTGCGATATGAAAAACCAATAAGGCATTAAAAAGCGAAAAATAAGTAAATTATAATTTTAACCAAATTAAGTTAAAAATATTGATATTTGCGCTACCTAATAATATATTTATATACGACCACCTCTGAGTATAACCAATTCTAATGAAAAAAGAGTCAGTAAAATCGGTTTACAATTGACGAAAATATTGATTACGAAACATTTAAAAACAATACATACAACCGAACATAGTAACCTCCTCCTTTTTCGATGTCTGTTAAATCAGGTGACATTATAGTCAAAAGTATACCTTGTAAAGTATAAAAAATACATATATTGGTGAATTGTAAATAAAATGTACGCAATTCAAATGCAAATAATCCTAACTAATATTATAAATGCGAATATGAATTTGTTTGTTTCTTACCCTTTCACGCCTTAATTACTCAACCGATTATCATCCTACAGTTTTGCGCACCCTAGTTACCCTAAAGATACCCAAAGTTTTTTTCTGTACCCTTGACACTCATCCAGAAAGAATTTACTATTCCCGAGGGATAGCAGAAGCTAGTATATTAAAAACGAAACGACTATTTGATATTATCGCAGAAACATGTCAAAAAGATATAAACTACATTACGCAGAACCGAACCGTCTACTCGAAAAGAGACAGTCAAAAAAGGAGAAAACGTCCAACTTCCGATACAAAAACTGCATCATTTCCCCACGGGTATGCTTCCCCGAACTAATGAAAGGTACGTAAATAGTTCGCTTGGTTCCGACGGAACTGCGCGTCGGCGCCCAAATGTAACAACTGATGGACCAATGATTGATTGTAGTGACATTGAAAAAGTGTACTCGATTATGTTATTTCTTATGGGGCATCTATTATTTCCTTATAAATGGACGACTATATTTAACAAATACTGTATATAGTTGTCGTACTGCTAGTTTTTAATACAGTTATACTTATCATAAAGTAACCTTAAAACTTGCAACTATTTTCAATGACAATATACCAAAAATATTTTCGACAGTTTTAAATTTAATAGATAATTTAACTATTAATAATATTGATATGAAATTATCTAAAAATTTGCATTAAAATAAAAATTCAGTGGAATTTAATTCGTAAAAGAAATAATATATACTATTTCTTCATTAATATTTTTGCTGCCATATTAATTTGTTTACAACATATTTATATTATGATACCTAGGCCTGGGTGTCCACACGCGTTTACAATTATTATTTGTTGTGATTACCATGTGTTTAATAAATAGTTGACTGGAAGTGCTGCAGCGCTATCTAGTAGCAGATTATATAAAAAGTATAACATAAAAAAAAATCTCCACTAAAAAACCGTTGTGCAACCTTTCATAAAGATAGGTTATATTAATTAATATGACACAAAGTGACTGTACTGTGCCTGATGCTGAGCACAGTATAATCCAAAAACAACGGCGACTACCGAGAGACACGCTATCCCTCATCCCTCACCGGTCGCCGCTGTCATGCCGGCTTGCATAAATGTCTCTTCACGTATATTCACTTCTAATATTATAATTGCGATTGTGAGTTTCCGTTCCATTTCCATTCAGAAGTAGAGTACTGTTTCTGAAGGATAGGTTGATTCTACAGCAACGCAAGCAAAGCCGCGGGAACAGCTAGTACTATTTTATACTAAGTGGAAATTAAATTGGTAAATTTTCTTATAATAATTTACATTTTAATAGATACAAATGTAAATGGTTCAGCCATAATTTTACACAATACACTTTAAACTCGAAAGTTTGTAAAATATGCAAGCGATAAAACTTAAATTATTCTGACATACGTCCGCGAATGAGCGAAACGCTGATCGGTAATGTAGTCTGCGCATACTTTTCCATTAATTACTGTGAAGTTTACATAAATACAAGGCTTCATGTTTATTTATACTCATTTAAGTTATCACTTTACGTAAAAATACAAAACTCTGTAATTTAAAAGTGTGTGCCAAGTAAATTCGTCGTTGCATCACACGTATACTCGGAGTCGCAGGGCAACGTATAAATCTGTATTAATAAATAATAATAATCTACTTTATTTTAATCTCTTAAACTCACCAAATACATACGGTTGTTTATGTTTTAAGATTACTCTTTTAAATATCTAACAATTTATTTATTAGTCATATATAACAGTAAAAATTAGAAGTAAATAATAATCATTTGTAGTTATCCCAAACATGAACAAAAGCTCCTTTTCGAGTTTTCGAGTGAATGAACTGAATCACCACGCCAACCCACGATAATAGATTGGCGATTATGGATAATGAACAGTCTGTAATAAGTATTATAAAATGTAAATTTACACGAAATGCGAAAAAATCTTCATTTTACGCCTGACCTCGAACCTGTAAGCATACACCAGACTCAAGCATTAAGCCAAGTTGAACGCAACAACCCATGCCGAGGTTCGGACACTGTGGCAACCTTGAGCTTGTTGTTAAGCGACGAAATGCCTTAAGCGCTCGCCTTAGTAGTCCGGTGAAGCTGTGAAGGCCCGTCAGGTCAATAGCGTAGTCAGTTCGAAAAAAAAGCCAAGTTGACAGCATAGCGAAGTAAATATTTATATTAAAAAATTGGAAGTAATCAATGCTTTCTTCTTCTAAATGGTTTAGTTCATTCAAATATATTTTAGAAGCAACAATCAATGAGCATTTAACAATTTACTGCAATATATCGAACAAAGAAACAGTACCATCTGTCTGTGTCAATTAGTATTAGTACGATGCACGACTATTCGTGCTGAAATTAATGAATTTATCCTGAGAAAGTTGAGAAAAACAAATATTCTGTATTACTCAAACGACTGTTTGCTACAACTCACTGACTCAGACCGCACTATAGTTAAGAGAAATAAAAATACAGGAGTTATTATTGAAAACAAGTAGATCAATTTAATGCATCTAAATTTAGTCCTTGTACAGTAATCGAACAAGTTTTGAGATACGCCTATATTTAGGAACTTTTAGGAATACTTGACAAACTAGGTATAACTTAACACAGAGACATTCGACGAATGTCGAAAGAGAAAATTATAGTAGTGTAAATAGAAACTCCTCAGAAGACACGTACAATATTGTTGATACCATATGAATAAAATTTATTAGCATTTATCACTACATATTATAAAACAAAGTCCTGTGTCATGTCTGTCTGTCTGTCTGCCTGTTCGCGTTAAACTCAAAAACTACTGAATGGATTTTCATGCGGTTTTCACCAGTAGATAAAGAGATTCATGAGGAAAGCTTAGGTATAATTTATCAAGGTTTTCTTGTTATCAGGGCAGGATAACGTCCGCCGGGCCCGCTAGTAATTACATATGTTATACATTTTTTTTTCATAATTACCTTTGTGATATTGTTAAATTCAATATCGGAAAAACTATTGTCATAATTACGTATTTCTGCGCTAATTAGTAAATAGTATTAAACTAAATACATACTAAAGACTTTCTCCAATACGATTATTGTCTACTAAATTATCCCAAAGACAGTATAATAACATATAATTCTACAAAAGTAGGATTTACGGAACAAACTTACTTACTTAGTAAGTACTTTCGTGGATAGGATTTGACAATATGTGTTAATAGGTATAACACTTTGCACAAAGGCCAACGAACCGTATAAACAAACATTAGTATGTTCGGTTTTCACAGTGATTATTACCCAAGCCTGATTATTTACCTAACAAAATTAGAATCGAATCGCTTTCGACTGTTGAGGTAATCACGAACATTAAAAATGTACTATCGTTAAATGAACTTTTAGTTAACGGCCTGTAAATCTCCCATTTATTCGATACACAATAGAATCTGTGTAAAATAAAATGTTTTACACGCTATAAACTACGTGGTAATGTGTACGTACTATTGCTAATAAACAGAAGCGTTAATTTTTACTTACACAAATGTTATAAAAAATTAGAAAAAATAAATATTTAATTATCTAATAAAGAACACAAAGATGCAAAAAACGACGATAACAAACAATATCATTGTTAAAAGAAATCTTTATTTCTTATAAATATTTGTATATTGAATACTTCGTAAAAATAAACGCGAAAATATCGTTTATCTGCCCGGTTATTCCCATTTAATATCCCACTAATGCGTTTTCAACACTTGAAAACTAGCCAGAAACGATAAAGCGCACATCTGGCTACTCATGAGCATTCATACCGCTACACTTTAATGTTTAATTTTGGTGGTAAAATTGTGCGCACTTCCGAGTTTATCGGTCGCTCAAGGATATCTTATATTATATCATAAATTAATACATTTTACAATTATTTTTATTTCAATATCTTTTGCCGCTGCTAGTTTAAAATCTGTATTACTTTTATTTTTTACTTTATAAAAAAAAATATTGATGACTGTCGTTCTGTTTATTTTACTCACGAGTCACGACATTTGATCATAAATGACATCACGGTTCCGTTCTCTTTCAACGATGATGCAAATAGCAACAAGACCAATACCTAATATTACTTCCAAAAAGGAACCTTTCGAGTCCCTTTATGATACCCTATATGTATAAATAACAAAGACAAACAGGAGCTCGTACTGATATAAATATACAAGATTCAATATCACTCAGGCAAGATATGTTTAAACTGTAACACAATAAACAATCAATTGTACGTAAATTAGACACAGTATATATACGTGACAAGAATTTATTTTAAAGGGATTACAAATTTCTAAAATAATTATATTTCCAGTGAAATCTAGATCTGGTTTATGTAAAACAAAACGTTGAAATAAACCAGTCATAATAGCAGCAACCCGATCGAATTATGATTCCGGAGCGGATATGACATTTTTGATATTTTCGTCATGGTCAATAACAAGGTCGCTTTTTCTGTAATATCCGAAACGTGCTTCAAATCTATAGTTTCTTTAATCGCAATTTCTACGTCAATTCAATTGTTATTACTTTAAATTGCTATACATATTTTCAATTACGCACAAATGAACAACGATATTTTATCGTGAACGCAGCACTTTATCAGTGATGCGTGTTCATACAAACAGACAGACACACAGACATTACTAAAAATGATTGAAATGTATTTTAGTACTTATTGCAAGATACCTGTAACATATTTTTCACAAAGATCTATAAAGTACAGACACGTTAGATTTACATTCTTATTATATGTATAGACATAGAAAAGAAGATATTGAAGGACTTTGTTAAAGTAAGTCCTATGAAGTTGTGGCACATGACACTCTTTTGTGTGAAGAGCATAATTTATATTGTATTTCGTGTTTAATCTCTTTATATCTATACCATCTTTTGCGCGTAACTTTGCCTACGTTAATGTGTTTTGATTTATCACTCGGGAATAGTACTTTCTTCACAAAATGAAACGAAATGTGTACACAAAATTACATGATTTGAGTAAGTAGTTAGGACGTGAAAGAGTCCCAAACAAACATATAAATTATCTTTCACAGCTATAATATTTTTAAGAATATTTCAGATGTTTAGTTACCACAATACAAAACTCATTAAAAAAATATGTTATAGCAAAAATATTACATTAAGATAATTACAAAACCATATCTCTTAAAGGACTACGCTTAACATTTATAATAATTCCACATACTTTATTTTATAGCTATTTATAATGTTGTTTACATTTTTTTCTATAAGGTCAAATCACTTAGATCGGTCGATCCAAAATACCGTTGAAATATGGTACCGAACAAAGAAACAATGAGGTTTTATTGAGCATATTGCAGTTTATGTGTTGTTAAAGACCGCGATCGTGTGGCCTGGTCTACGTTGCGTAAATCGTTAACCAGAATAATATAAACCCGACATCACCTACTTTACCGATACCCTTTAAGTTCATAATAGCTATAGTAATTAAAAATGTTAAAACTGATAGGTAGGTGACCCGAATATAATTTAGGATGTCATGATGGTTTCTCTGAGTCATATGTAAACACCTACGTTCGCCAATAAATATTGATATTTTCTTATATAAATGAGCACATAACACCAAAACACATAAAATAAAATGGCGGTATTAATTAAAGATAAAATTTGAATTTAAGCATATAATTAATATTATGAATTTAGAACTTTTCGTAAGAAGTGTTCCAAATCACATTTCATAATCTTTTAAATGCGGAAAAGCAATTCTACTCAGATTTTAATCTAAAGATGTTCAAAATTATATATATTTTAGGACAGCTCCTATCAGTGAATATATTTTTTATCATTCAAATTTTAATTGCAATTATATTTTATAAACGGCATATAAAAATATTCCTAAATAGCTTCTTCTTTCAAGTGAATCATTACTTATTCTACTAAAAATTCTTGCACCTCAATAACAAGCATACGGGGAATCTAATCACGCTCTCTGAGGTAGTCCTAAGTAGTTAGCTTCCTGCACTTTGAATTTTCAACTTCAAGTGTGTTCATCCGTTTTCTATATATTATCAAAAAAATTACCACCAATAAAACAACCATCATTATTACTTATTATTACTAATATACTATTACTATATACACTTATTATCATTCTTAATTATTCATAATTATTCTTACTGAATTTGATATTTCTACTTTTAATACAAATATCTACAACGAAGCTTTTATCTCATTTATAACGAAAATAACTAGAGTAATTGTAATGAGATGTTAAGTAAAAGAGAAATCTACATCAAAATATACGAGTGGTTCAACGTGAAAAGAAAGTCAGACAGATTAGTACATATCAGTGTTCTGTCATTACTCCTACGTGTCTATTCGAAAATAATACTGTGATTGCTAAATGACGAGTATTATTACAATGTAATCTGTAAATTAATAAACTATTTAAAAATAATAATAAAATCAATTCTTGAAAGGTAATAAAAAACTTAGTTAAAATTACCGTAATATTTATCAACACTATTATTACATCATGTATTTTAGTCACTAAGTCTAATACACATAATCTCGTCATCGCATTGTGAATGTATTTTGAATTTAATAAATTGGATGGACACTCAATGTGACTAGTGAAATATAAATAAAATCAAAAAAGGTAGTCCTCAAAGTATTATATTAAAAAAAATCCCCTTCCCTCTTCTTCTTCTTTCCGATAAAAAAAATATACTATTTTAGCGGTTTTTCCAGTGGATAAAGTGATTCATGAGGAACGTTTTGGTATATAATTGGTCAAGGATTTTTTTACAATCAGGGCGGGACAACGTCTGCCGGGACCGCTAGTTATAAATATAAGAATTATATGAATTATATTGTATTAAGCATTTCATTTCGAACGGTAATAAGTATTAGTTTGACTTGACATTGGCAGAAATCGTATCTACGAGAGGCCATTATTAAAAAGTTGACGTATTAGTTCTGCATAATTCCGCTACGTAGCAGAACTATGAATATAATTCATCCTCGCTACTTTTTGTACCACCGCTTATATTTAATATGGTACAAATATTATTTTAAAATTCACTATTATAACCTATAAACTTTAATTTATACAGACCTACGTGCAAGCCAGTTTCAAGTCACTTCACATTAAATACAATAAAAGGGGAAAAATTAATATCGTTGATTTAATAAAGATGGATTGTTTAAATAATGAGTATTTATAATCTTTCAAATATTTAAATTGTACAACTAATGAGTACGAACTGTCACATGAGACAAAGGAAGTTCTTGAAGACAAACAAACACATTCGTAAGATGAAACACGAAAAAATTCTTTAATTGGTTACGTGGCTAAAACGAGATGCCTTGAAATGGATGTAATTCTAAATTGAGTTCAAAGCGTAACACAAGTGCTAACGGGTGAACAGGAATCTTACATGATCACGTAATTGGATATCTTTCAATTATACAATTAAACATGACTGATAAAGTTATATTTTAATTAACTTTGTATAAATCTTAACCTAAAACGTAATGTAAAATGTTATTAGTTAATCTGACGGTTATTTTTTAAGAGGAATTGTTAATACGATACATTTTTTGAAGTTATACTTCCTTTGGCGCGGTAGGGAAAAATGACGAGAGTAAATTTTTACGATGCGTGCCACACCGTCACGAAAAACCGACACCCTGAAGTTATTGCGATGCGCGCGCACACCGTCACGAAAAACCGACACCCTGAAGTTAGCTATAGTTGTTTTTTTTTTGATTTATTGTTTGTATTTCTTTGTGTTAAAACTTTCAATGTATTAAATACCTTTTTTCTATTGTTAGTGTCGTTTTTTCTACAAACGTAGAATAAGGCGAAAGATAAAATTTTTGAAAAGATTTTTATCTTGTTACGCCAAAGAAGTATAACTTTTAACGCGTGTACATAAATACACACACACTTTTTTTTCCATTTAGGACAACATATGTTGTGTTATGCTTTCCGTCCCGGCTTCGCGTGAGACAAAATCTACGCTTTAAAGTACGACCGTGTTATTTAAAATGGCAACTACACGTCAATATGTAAATTTTGTCAATTGTTTTAAAGAGCTCCCTACTGTCTTCTGTTTCTCTACTCATTTTGAAATGAAAACTTCTTTAGGCGCGTTGAGCGGTATTTTTGGCCGAAGATAAATGTATAATTTCGCGTCATGACATGTTACGTAGGCATGACTAGCGACGCGTAGTATAGGGGGCCTGTGTACATGTAATATTGATATTTTGCAGTTCATCATACTTTATACATACATAATAAGCTTTATAATAAAATACATATATTTATGCAGCTCCGAGTGCCAATAGATATGAAAACCACACTAATGTTAATAATTTCAATAACCAAATTGACGCCACTATAATTAATATGAAAAATCAAAAGAGTACGTATTTATTTCATTATTTTGAGTTTTCACTTTTATCGGCAGTTCTTATGACAGCCTCGACGTATTTTATATCGAGTGTCTTGTAATTGAGTTTTTCACTTTTCCGTAACATTTTTCAAACATTTTCTTTCATACAAACCTTGCGCTGACAGCTATAAACACAACATAAAAAGAATTAGCCATACGCGTGAAACCGTTCCAAAGTGACGAGTCTATATAAGTTATTATATTTATATAGATTTATAGTTATTTTAACCAATCAGTAACAAATTGTTACTAATATTATAAATGCGACAGCGAGTTCCTTTGTTTGTTTGTTACGCTTTCAAGCCTTAACTACCGAACCGACCTTTATAAAATTTTGCGTACACGTTATCACGGGTATAGAGAAGTACATGGGATACCCTTCATCAAGAAGCAATGTAATGTCCTCGATGGATAGATTACATCTATATTAAAGCGATCGAAGCCGCGAACAAAAGTTATTGTAAATATAATCTCACGGCTACTTTTAATCTTTAACAGTTACCAAATCACAATTATTTATTTTATAACCGATAATGTCCTTCTACGAATAATAAAGGAAAAAAGGAAGTGATAAATACAAAGCGGTGATGTCAATGCTCACCGATGAGATTCCGGGAGATGCGCTTTGTGTGTAAATTCAAATAAAGCGGAAGAGATCACACGACTTGACGACAAAAAACTGGAAGTGTCCTGCCTAATAGTCTCTATTTTGAATTCGTAATGATCTCGCTCGCAGTAAAGCATCCTTTTATAGAAAAAAAACTATTGCCCATATCTACTCTCATCAAATAAAGTGGAAGGAATTTTTAATGGGAAGCGATTATGGCTCATTGTATTTGAATGATGAGGGTGTTACTTTGCTGAAATCGATCGTTAAAAATTAGGGTGGGCGTTACTTCGCTAGGAACATCTAAGCGGAAGTGCGAAGTAACGTCCACTCTAATTTTTTGTTAATGTCTCAGTGGTTAGTATGTTCAGAGATCGCATCGATTTCGGACAACATAGCAATGAAGCGATAGTATGGAAGTGTTTTCCTAAGGTCGCCTAGCTATAACTACCAGCCTGAAGTTAACAAATCTATGCTAAGCACCTATTAGTACGTTCCAGCAGCTGCAATTGTTAGTCAGTCGCTCTAAGTTTACGTGTTTAACATCTTGAACCATAATTTAACATCAGGTGAGAGTGAATCGCTAAAACCTATAATCATTGACATATAAAAACCCAAGACACACAGTCTCGAATAAAAGTAGCGCTCCAAACCGCCCCGCAAAAAGTCCCCAATATACATACGTGGTTATAGTTATGCGATATACTTATGATTTTGCAAATTCATCCTTATCTGAATTATTTAAAGTTGTTTTAACATGGACGCATCACGCAAGCGACGCGAGATTATTTGAAATGGCTGCATAATCCAAAATTATGTACTCATTTTTGTGTGCCGTCTATGAGACGTTAACTGTGCATCTTGGGTTTTTGTATATCAAGGCCTTTCTTTGTATATAAATTTCTTCTGTACGTGTGTATGTCACTGAACTCCCCCTAAACGGCTGAGCCGATTTTGATGAAATTTTGTGTGCGTGTTCCAGTGGAACCGAGAATGGTTTAGATTCACAATTGGACCCGGTAGGTGAGGCTGCGGTTGAATTTTACATTTTTTTTAAATTATCAAGGCAGGACAACACGTTCGCCCGGCCCGCTAGTAATGTATAAATAATTAACTTATAATTATTAATACTTTAAAATCCATACTATTTATTGCTAATACATCGTGCTAATTGTCATCAATGATTGCGGTAAATAATAACTTAATATAATTTGATGATTGTAAATTGTGAAAAATAATAGCGCCACATTCAGATAAAACTGAATATTTAAAAATTCTAATTGAGGTCAAATTTAGATACGTTTAAGAGTGTTGCGTTTTATACAGCATCCTTTAAACCCACTCATATTTGGCAATGATTATCCAAAATTATCCCACACAAACAATAATATGCATCTGCAGACTTTCTTTCATTGAAAGAAACAGCGAAGCTACCCACGCGAGTGTATTGACACCTTTTATACCGGTTTCATAATGTATAGCGGAAATTTCGAAGTTTTGATATGTTATATCATAGGTTGCAAATGTATCTATATACATAATTTATCAGCGGTCTGCACGTAAATATATAAATTCAAAAGACTTTAGTTCGCGCGTGGTTAGATCGCGTGGAACATTATTAAATTTTATCAAACATTTTCATTGCAGAAACATTTCATGCATAAAATAAATGTATTATTAGCTACTAACAGCTAGTTGTAATATTTGTGCCCAAGGTAAGTAATAATTAATCTTATTATAAATAAATTTACAAAATTAGATCATTTTACATACATTAATAGAGATATACAAAACGTCTAACTGTTGTTAAATGACGGTGTTCTTTTTTTATATCATGAGGCAAACGGACAGGTGGGTAACCTGATGTTAAGTGATCACCACCGTCCATAGACACTTGCAACACCAGGGGAGGCGCAAGTGCGTTGCCAACCTGTCTTGGGGGAGAGGGGGAGTAAGGGAAGAGGGAAAGGGAGGTAGGTGGCCTTCCGCCACTCCCACTAACCGAACGAAACGCAACAATGCAAACACTGTTACTTCACGTCGGTTTTCTGTGGGTCTGGTGGTAATACCCCGGGCGAGTCGACCCATTCATGCTGAAACCATTAATAGCTTCAGCGTAGCTCTACCACCGTTAAAGCGTGTGGTCGAAAATAATAAACACGGTAAACTTAGAGAGGGACTGGCACACAGATGCAGCCGCAGGAACATACCTATAGGTATTTGGTGACAGAGTTCCAACTTGAGAGTGGTAACTAAGAAAATACCGTATCGTCCGTCGTGTTATGATTACATCACGATGTTTATAACAAAAGTTCCGACTGGCTCTTAAGATAGTAGACACGTTAAACTTAGAGAGGTACTGGCTCTCAAGTGCAGCTATTGGTACACCTATAGCTGTTCAGATTTTTAATTTGAGGGCGGTATCTAGCCAGGCGGACCTACCACTGTGAAAACTTCCTTCGTATTGATGTTTTTCGGGAATTATCCTTATTATTCCTCCGACTCATTCGCAAGGATTCGAAACTACATTGACGCGGTGTCCGAAAACGCTTACCACTGAACCATCATCACCATATAATAAATATATTGAGATCTCAATATAATATTCCTACATATGTTGTATTGCTTTTGTATTAATATTGCTACATATACACATACAACAACTACAATAAAGTAATAAACAAATAAATACCAAATTTTCTAAAGATTATTTTACAAAATTTAAGAGAATTTCAGAGACTTAGCTAGCTAGCTATCGTTCGCTGCTATATTTTCATTAATGTAGGTTTGACCTGCTCGTACCCCTGTTTTCCTTAATGAAAACTACCATATGTTATTTTGTGTACCCTTAACAAAGCGTCTGCAAGTTTTCATAAGGATCGGTTAAGTTCTTAAGGGGCGAAAACGTAACAAACAAACAAATCCATTCTCGCACGGATAATATTAATAAAGACAATATTTTCCAAACAATCAAACATTTATTATAGAGATAACGAGGTAGTTGTTAAACTGTAACGGATAACACCGGTGTAAATGGATAACAATCAGAACGTTACAAAGTTCAATTGAAGATAATGCACGTCTTATTATTATAATCGTATGTATTGTATTGTTACGTAGCGAATCTTAACAACAGCATAAGTAGAAAGTTTCCATAAAATAGGTATCTAGAGACGGCGCTTTCACAGCTTAGCTGTTTTACAGTGTAACTCAATTATTACTGACCCGTCAGCGTTTTACGTTTGCCAGTAAAATCGAGCGCTGTTTTGGTCATATGTTAAATAAATTATTAATAAAAAAATAATAAGACAATATATTTGAATTCATTGTGTATTTATAAATTCACATAAAGGTATACTCTTGGACTAAACAATATTATAACATACATTATGGTTTACATAACATCTGTGTTAGAATTACTTACACGAGCAAACTACTGAACCGTTTTAAATGCAGTTTTAAATACAGTATAGAACCGAACCTGTTAAATTGAACAATGGCGCATTAAGCAGTAAAGATCAAAGTAAAATCATTACATAGTATAAAACAAAGTCCCCTGCCGCGTCTGTCTATCTGTCTGTTCGCGATAAACTTAAAAATTACGGAACGGATTTTCGTGCGGTTTTCGCCAGTAGATAAAGTGATTCATGAGGAAGGCTTAGGTATATAATTTGTCAAGGTGTTTTATTATTAGGGCGGGACAACGTCCGCCGGGATAGCTAGTATAAAAATATTGTATATATAAAAAAATACAGTGCATTTCTATTCCAGATAAGAAGGATAATTCTCGAGAAACATTAATGCAAGGGATTTTTCGTGTTGCTAAAAATATGTCGCTCAAACAGCTATAGGTGTATTCCGGTAGCTGTACTTAAGAACAATACTCCCTCTAAGTTTAGCGTGTTTAGGTGTAGGTGACACCACATCGCCATATAAAATCAGGTGAGATTGTGGGCAAACATTAAGACCTATAACGTATTAAAAAAGTTACGGCTACCAGCTAGTAACATATAAAAACGTTATTTAGTATTTTTACTTTTATGTATTTTGAAGTTAATTAATAAAAATGGACTTTCTTCACACATTGAGTAAAATCATAAAATTAATGGTCATAGTTGCGTAAACGTTCACCGTCATAGCTCACCGCGTAATGGTCGTTGGTTTTCTTTTACCGACACGCAGGTGGTGAATTTGCCAAACCTAAACCAAACGAAATGTAAATTTGGTAAGTTTTACAGGGACTAAAACCAAAAACTTTCATACTTTGGATCAAAACAATCATTGTTACACCAAGAAGTCGGTAAAGGCGATTTTTTTTTAATTCTTATACATTATTTATCTACGATCTTACCGAGCAGTAAAGTATGACGTGCAAGACGTGTGCCAAATCAATTAATATTTATCGAAACTACTTTTGAATTGATGTAACATTTACATAACAGTCATGTAGAAGTGGATACAGACGCGACGTGTTAATGTTCAACTTCCTGAAGCCATTTCGATCGAAAAATGTTTTCAAATAACCATTTAATGAGAACTTTCCGTCGAGTAATAAAATTAATGAATTTGTATAAATGTGTTTGTATGACAAATATAAAGAGGCCAAAATGTTTCTTCAAGAATCACATTTGCTTTAGTGTGTCATTTTTTGAGCGTCTGTCTTTATATGTATATATAATTCTTCTGTACATGTTTATGTGACTGACTCCTAAGCGGCTGGACCGTTTTTTTTTCTCGATCTGACTACCTATTGACCTAGCAAGGTCTTAACAGCTTCACCGGACTACTAAGGCGAGCGCTTAAGGCACTCAGCCGATATATCGCGGCTGGAACGATTTTCTTGAATTTTTTATGTGTTTGAGTGGGTCCCCGGAGTGGTTTAGATTCATAATTGCAACCGGTAGGTGGCGCTGCGATCATCTGATTCGAAGATTTTTTTTTATTTCTGGCCAAGACGTTTGCCGATCCTTCTAATAAATTTCTATTATATGAGAAGTGTACATTAACTTTCATATTAATTGTGTTTATAATTCTTTGTAATATATTCCATACTCATTTCCAAAATATTGCAACTATTATATATTCATATATAAAGATGTTAGCAACAAACGAGCATTTAATTACATTCGACTTATATATTTGCTTCAAGAATTAGTGAAGCAAGATTTGCTGATAATATGATGATTTACATTCATATTCTTTCAAAATGTCATTACTTATAACCCCCCCCCCCCCTCAAAAAATATGATTTTCTCGTTTTCCCATGATAGTAATTATGGGAAGGTTTTGTGTATATTTTTAGGTTTTTTTTATATTCGGGAGACACTCTCGCCCCTGTTTTCATATGTACTAATATGATTAATTTATTCTGTATGTAACTTTTGTCTCACATTAATCGTTTATAAATAATTTGACTTAGTTATTGTGTATATTTTAATTAGCTGTATAATAATCAGCAATTACGAATATTGCATGCTATAATTTCCTCTAACTCAATTTGTAAATAATCGCACAGCACGCTTAATTGTTACTATTTATACAATACTGAGAATTTTGTCAAAGACCTAAATAATATTGTGAAAGAAAAGTATGTAATAAGATATCTATACTAATATTATAAAGAGGTAAAGTTTGTGAATCTGTGAGTTTGTGACGTTGTAGGGGGTAATCTCAGGAACTACTAGTTCGATTTAAAAAATATTTCAGCGTTATATAGCACATTTATCGAGGAAGGTTATAGGCTATATATCATCACGCTAAGACCAATAGGAGCGGAGCACCAATGAAAAATGTTTCAAAATCGGTTTTTTTTTTCCTCTTGAGAGCTTCCGCTGCGTGTTAACGTTAGCCCAACATAACTATTCCATGCAAACGAAGTCGCGGGCAGAGGTTAGTCTTATTATAATAGTTAATCTTATGAAGGCGAACCATTCAAAATAACGTAACAAAACCTCATATGTACTTTTCTGAGTGTATATTTACTATTGTGTAGACAAATATTTATACACACCATCATAAGTCGGACGGAAAATTGATGAGAGTGGTAAGACAATTCGGAAATTGTTTATAAATTAGAGACAATACCACCCACGATGTTTGGTTATCGTTTATAAATAGTATTGCGTATATCCGTGATATGACAGACACTTTAATGCACTAATGGTTATAATGTCCATCATATGCTGACCCGTCTACCATATAACGTACTATATATTCTTACACTCATTTATAAAGCTAACATTGGAATGTAGAGGCATTTTCTACAAACAATTATTTTTCGTTTGAGCAATTTCCTCCGATTGCCCATTGTTACGAAAGATACGAACGAGACCGCGTAATACATAACATTGTTTAAAAATGTATTACTTATATGAAGTTATACCAAAATATTGTGAAGAAAATAATTTAAAATCGTTTGCCAAAAATAAATTCCATATTTAGGTCTCAGTCTCGCTTTATGTTAAATGATAAGCCAAAGACTGGAATCGAAGACTTCCCCCAATGCATTTGCCAGAAAACATACGACTGTTTTCATCTTTGAAATAATAATAATTAACCTAACCTAACCTAAATAATTAAACCTAAATAAAAAATGAATACTAAAAGATACATTAGAAGCATACTGTAGTTCCATCATGATATTTTTCCATGGCAAGCTTAAACTTATTGTAGGATTCGAAGATCGTCCCACATGAAAGCGGGGTATCACTCAGACATCACTGCTAAATTACTATTTTTAAAAAAACTTAAGTATTTAATTATTGTTTACCTTTAGTTTTTTTGTATCCGTTAAGAGTTCCCCAATTAGGCTTCTTTGATGCATCTGTACTGCATATATTCAGTTCACTTGAAAATATTTTATGACGTAGTAGAGTCTTGTGATTGTTCTTAGAATCCGAATTAAAAAGAGACACGAATTTATGCAGCGGGTTCATATTGAACTTCTAACTGTAGCGTCATGCAGATTATAATATAAAATACACTAAAACACTAATTTAATTTTAAATCATTAATAACAAAAATAAAAATAACTAAATAGCTTAAAAAGAATACGATTAATTTACAAAACAACACAGATTACAATTTTTTTTTACTGTCCGAAGTTAATTTATAAATAAAAAAAAACTGAATTGAAATTAAAATATATTTTGTCGAATAGTTTTAATGTAATATACACTAATAGCACTTCAACACGACACGGAAGAGTCTGGGTGCGAATGCGCCGAGTTTTTTCACTTGGTGAAGCGCGTGCGACAGTGTTACTGTGGCCGGCGTTCTTTTGCCTATTGCCACATTGCCGTTACCACCCGTGAACACTTTCATAAAACACTCTGATATGATTTTTTGTCGACACCTCTCACCCCGTATCACGTATCGTTATAATAAAACGCGGTTTAAAGAAATAAATACATAACGCTGTCTATCTAATAACGAAATAAAATAATTAAATATCAATTAGTGTAATATACAATATAAAAAAATGTAATTAGTAGCTGTCAACTTTCAGTAAATATCGTGTAAACAGACATGTTCTATGTAATTATTCCACCAACGCACAATAACTATTATTATGCCCTGTTATAAGTATTGACAGGCGTATTTAAAGTATGTATATAGGTGATAAATAATATATAAATATTGCTTTCAAAGTTTTGTCTGTAATTTGCACATTTTAGAAGATATTACAATTCGAATTGAAAAATTAAAAAAAAAATCAGTTTCTTAAATGTGAAGAAATAATAACTACTATTATATTTATAAGTTTGTATACAAGAATGGTACTTTAAAATATTATTATAAGTTCATATATTATATTTTTATATTCCAAGGTCCGTAAGCCTCGAGTTCTTGCTCCATGTACCTATTGGATAATAAACTTCCTTAAGTTCTTATTTACAAACTTTTATACATTAAACTTATATATATAAACTTTGAGAAAATAATCTTTGTACAAGCAAGCAATAACGATATGACCCTAGGTATTTGTGTTTACTTTGTAAAATAAATATAAATATTTATTTCTCTGAAACTTGTTAAAGCTGTAATATCTTCATGTGCTTATCGAAAGTTTACATTAAAAGCAATTTTCATCCTTATTCTTTTAGATTATATTTCTTTGATATTGTAATAATTATTGTCAGTTAATAATGGCAATAACAAAAATGTTTTATAATATTACAGCTATTTATGTAATTCGTAACATTTAGAATTGAATTTTGTTATATTCTTTTCACCTTTACGTAGCAAGAGATACATCGTGGAGCAGAATGAAATTGTTTGACTTATTAATACACTCATACAGTTACTTAACTTTATATTTGTGTTATGGGGATATAACATTTTCGATGTTGCGATAATTTTGGCAATTCATTTAATGGAATACATTTGCAATTAATTATGAATGACTTGTAACCTTCGACGTATACAAAATACGTTAAATGACTTATCAAAAATAATAGAATATGAAAATAGCAAGGATAATGTCACTGTAGTAAAGAAAACTTCTTAGAACTCGATCAATCATTCCAGAGAATTAACCTTTTTCAAATATAATCACTAATTTTAGTTTTTATTACATTATACTATACCAGGTGACTACTTAGACAGTAGCAATATTTCTGGAGGACACTTTGTACTCGATTCTCATTCTAAATCAATTTAAAAAAAATAGGTGCTTAATATTTGACCTAATTATCTAAAAAAAATACAACAATTATACACAATCCTCTACGCGTCTATATTAAAGCACAGTGTCAATAACCGTCTGGTGATTTCACTTTCATTTGCAAGGAAACGTGGGAACGTCAGGAACAAAAAAAAGGGTTTATTGCCCGTTTTACTATCGAAAGTTATTAACTCTGGGTCGTCCATTGTAGCTTTTGGCACCGGTCATTGCATTTAGGTTTATTATTTTATTAACACGTTTGTAGCTATACTTTTGAAAGGCTTAGAACAAAATTTAACTTAAGTTTTCTTGGTTGTTTATTAGTATTTGTTTTAATATTATTATTTTATATGTTAAATGTGACCATGAAATGTCATATCCTAGAGTACTGCGAGTGTCTAAACAGTCACCTGGTATACATTAGACAAATTATGAAGAATGTTTATTACAAGTAACAAATGGAACGACTATTTTAAAATTTATAGCTACTTTTTTGCTCTTACTAGCCGATATAATTAAAAGTTTCCCTAATTGCTAATATGTAACTAAAATTAATCATAGAATGTTTTCTTCGAAAGGTTTCCCATGGTCGTAGTGCTATAAGCCAGGACAAGCGCCAGAGTTGAAATAAACATATAAATATAAAACATATTTGCATATAAATGAAACTTTCGTAAAAAAAAATGTTTTAAAGTATAAATCAAATTATCTGCAGACGTCCACCTGCGTCTCTACTTTACACGGACCAATAACTTAGACAAATTAGCCAACCGGCCACAATACCGTCAGAATTAATTAAAATTTTTCAAAATGCAATAATTATAGACAAACCGAGTTTTATAATATGAATATTCCATCTATGGACTTTTTTAAATAAACATAGATAATTAAAACAACAAAAAGAATCGCCAGACGTCATGATCTTTATAGAAGCTAGTAACACTGCTGATTTGTAAAAGAATGTCGTAAAACAGTTTCATAAATATTTAAAAATAAATCGCAATTAAAAGAAAGTGATGACTTTATAACAGTATTTTTTAAATACAGTATGTAGTCATAGTAGTGTCAAAATACGCTCGCAACAATTCTTATGTAAAATGCTTTTGCTAGTAGGTATGTATATGACTTGTGGAATCCATATTGTGAAAATATATATTTGTAAACTTTACCTAGCATGAGTGTAGTAACATTCACAATCATACGTAATCAGTTCCAATTAATACGTTTCTTAGTTAAAATGAACTTAAATGAAACTGAAAAGTAAATTATAAGAAATGGAAAGGTATGACTTTATTTGCTTTTGATAAGCTCTAAGTATGATAAAATATTTATTAACAGAATATTTTCGGAAAATTATGTAAATCATTTATATACATTAATTAATGTATATATGTAATGTAATGAAAATAAATACACATCTGAAAAAGAAGGAAATAATAAAAAGGAAACTGAATTAAGATCTATTTCGCATGCCACGAGATCTACAAAAGTGGCACAAGCAATAATAAGCAAAAATAAAAGTCTGTTTAAGCTTCGATTGCTGGAGTATCATCGTTATACTTATTTCTGCCGCAAAGCAGCACTTTTCGTTCTGCTGTTTTCCAGTTCAAAGGGTTCAGTTGGCAACATATAGTACACGAGGTATTGCCACTAAATCCTACCAAGATTATTAAACCTATTATCACTTGGCGCAGTGCTGTGATCCTATTGATATAGGTTATACGTAGTCTAACACCCGATGAGGAGTTTTCGGCGGGATTTTGGTCTGTCATGTAGTGGATTTTATATTTTATTCATAATCTTGTGTTACTTTACTCTATATTGTGTAAAATTGGTAATGTCTTATGTAATATAGTATGTTTATTGTGCATAAGTGAAATGAATGGAAAATAATACCCGGACCATGAATTCTGAGATGCCACAAAAACTCCATGGAAAGTTCTAACAAGATGGCCACGATCTTGTTAGTTCATTGAAATTATATCAAGAAACTTGTAATATCGATACTCACTTGACAATGGTAGTAATAGTCTACTAGAAGACTGGTTGCCAAAAATGGAATGGAAGAAGAACTTGTAATACTAATAACTACTCGACAATGGCAGTAATAATCTAAAAGTTTGTTTGCCTAAAATAAAGTTAAAATAAACACCCGATGAATTCACTGTTTGCTACATTAATATATTTAATAAAATCTTTCCTCTTGGAATCTAAATAACGCATGATAAAACGGCAAAAAGTAACCGAATGGAAGAAATTTAAATAGTGTATTCAAAGATAACGAGAATTGAAAAGGTAATGCGCCACAAATTGGTATAACCTTGCAAAAATTACACACACAAATTAAAATTACAAAATAGTTTACAAAACAGTCCGCTATATTTTTATATTTATAGTATTCTATTCATAATAACTGGTGATTGTGAATATGAAATGACAACACATTATAAAACAAAGTCCTCTGCTACGTCTGTCTGTCTGTTCGCGATAAATTCAAAAACCACTTAAGGCTTTCACCAGTAGATGTGAAATGATTAATGAGGAAGGTTTAGGTATATCATCTGTGAAGGTTTTTTTTACTATCAGGGCGGGACAACGTCCGCCAAACCCGCTAGTTTCTAATAAAATAGATATAAAGTTCATAGTTTGCATATTAAATAATCGCATAAATACTTTTGTTCAACGAGCTTCCGTTTTTGTTCCAGTGTTTTATGTCGCATTAACTGAAAACCATTTCTAGTAATCACACAGCACTCAGAACATATTGAACAATCGTGCATTTTTATCATCTAATACAAAAGAGCTAATTCTTCGTCAATGTATGTGTTAAACAAATATTTCATTAATTCTTTAATTAAAGTTACAACTTACTATAAATAGTACCTAATAAAACTATTTATTTCACATTTTATCATATACATATATGATTCAAATCAAATATTGATATTTACACACATAGTTTTCTATATATAGTAGAACCTCTTTACATGGGACCTTGATAAGTCGAAATCCTCAAAAATTCGAAACCTATGTTTTCCTTCTCCGAAAACCTTAATTATTAAAAATTTCAATAATTTATAAATGGAAAAAATATATGGGACGTCTGTATCTCGAATGCTTGATTTAAGAACCTACTAACTCAATCATTTAAAACAAATTCCCTCTACATCGCGAGTAGTAAGTAAGTAAGTTACGAAGTAAGTTACGAATTTTAAAAATTAGCCAACAATGTTAACTTAAAACTAATAACTATTAATTTTAAACAGTAAAAGTCGAATATTTCCTTACAAAATCCGCTAAAGTCGAAATCTCAATAACTCGAATCTTTTGACGTCTTCCTTGAAGTTCAATTTGCAAATGTTATACCGTATATTGAAGTGGGGTTTTCAAAGAACTAGAATAGGTACATAGATTTTTTTAATATGTACGTGATCTAAATTCTACTTTACTTGCTTTATCTGCTTCTCTAGTATTACGTACTTAACCCTAGTGTATTGTATGTGTCATTGCTTAATTCTAATTAGTTACACTAATAATTAGTAATATTCTATTGCGTATTTAAAATGTGATACAATATCGGAACAAATTCAATTGTAATAGTGTAATCTATATTATTATTAAATAACTACACAATATTAAGAGCATTTCTAATACAAGGTGATTCATTCATGTTTTGAGTAACATAAACTAGGATATGCCCGCGATTACATACGCGGTAATCATAACATAGTATAAAACAAAGTCCCCTACCGCGTCTGTCTGTCTGTCTGTTCGCGATAAACTCAAAAACTACTGAACGGATCTTCGCCAGTCTTTCACCAGTGGATAAATTAATTCGTGAGGAACGTTTTGGTATACAATTTGTCAAGTTTTTTTTATTATCAGGGCGGGACATCGTCCGCCGGGCCCGCTAGTTTGAATATAAAACTTAGTAACGATAAAAGTCTACAGCACATAATGTAGGATATTCTTAGTGTAGTCCGGTGAAGCTGTTAATACCTTGCTAGGTCAATAGCGTAATCAATGCGAGAAAAAAGGGATACTTTTAGTGAAAGAATTTTCAGAAACGGATCAGTAATTCCGAAGATTAGAAGCCATGATGGTACAATGATTAATATGATCGGACACCGTGTCGATCGACTTATAGTTGGAATCCTTGCAAATGAGGTAGCTTTTGGTGAAGGAAAACCATTGTGATGATACCATACTATGGAGGTAGGGCCTTCTTTAAAGCTCGCTGTCCAGCTACCACCCCTCACGTAGAAAATCAAGTAATCTTAAAGGTGTTTCAACAGCTGCACTTGAAAATCAGTCCCTTTACTATTGCGTGTTAACAATCTTCGACCACATTATCACTTAATATCAGGTGTGGTTTTAGTCACACCTAAAGTTATAAATAAAAAGTAACTACTATAAGACCATAAATTTTACGTATTGTAATATTAGCACAAAATAAATATGATTGTAAATTTGTAATACGAATACTGTTCCAAAAGTAGCATGTTAATAAATACGACAAGGAGTATTATTTGCTTAATCGTTTGTCTTTGATCTATATAACAGCAATTAAATCAACGGCTGTTTGGGAAGTCTTGAAATATAAATAAAAAAATATATGTTAAAAATAATTTTGTAATTACATGAATTACTACTGATGTATAAGTATTGATATACATCTTATACGCATATAAAATATTGAAAATATTGTTCAGGATAAAGGAAAAAAATCTATTATTTGAGCTTTTAATATGAATATTATATCATAAAATTATAAAATTGTATATTATGTCTACAAACATTAACCGCGTCGCGATGGTCGCAATTTTCTGTTTCCCATATAAGTAACATGAGATTTGGGGTCTTGTTATCTTTGCCGGTGTTATTACAAAAAAGTTAAATACGTATCAAATCCTGGCTTTAAAAAGGTTTCGTATTAAATGCACCGCGGTCGCTGAATGTTCGCCATCTTGCTCTTTTGTCTCGCTTTGGTTACGTTAGGTTAGACTTGGGGGGGGAGTTATTAAATTTATTTTATTTGGTGGGGGGGGGGAGGGAAGTTTTCCCCTCCCCTCCGCCCCCAGCAGGGGGGGGGGGGCGAACCCCCCTTCCCCCGGTTTGGTGAGTGGGGGGGAGTGTCGCAACCACACTTCCTCCCCCCGGCGGGGCGGGGGGGGGCCCGCCCCCCCCGGGGGGGGGGGGGGGGGCCCCCCCTCCCCCCCCCCCCCCCCCCCCCCCGCGGGGGGTGTTTTGGTGGGGTTTTTTGCTGGTTTACTCCCCCGGAATCACCCCCCCCCTGCGTGCCCACACAAGGGTTGGGGGTCGTTTCATTTCTCCCCCCCCCCGGGGGCCTAGCCTTCCTTGGTTGTTTTTCCCCCCCTTTTAAAAAAAAAAAAAAAAAGGTTAGACTTGCGAAAAAGGACAACGCGAACTTGCCTCGGGCGAGCGCGGTGCATATATTACGAAACCTTTTTAAAGCAAGTATTTAATACGTATTTAGCTTTTTTGTAATAATACGGTGGAAGTTTAAAACTATTCAACGGATTACCTTATTGGAATGGCAAAACTTACGTTTCATATTCTGTTCCACAGAACTACATGATCTACAAAATAGTTTCGTATGACTTTTTGATAAATTAACTTTACTAGTCTGAAAGGTTTTCAAGGTGAAATTTAAATGATTATTCTGAGAGACACTTGATTTTCTTCATTATTTTTTCACTTTTGCTATGAGATAATAGTTTAAGAAAGATTTAACATTTTCCGACCTCAAAATCTAAGGAACCAATTAGTAGGTTATCGCGCCACCTATGCCAACATATAAGAACTAAATTTCATAATGTTTCTTCTTAATACTTCAATGGAGTCGTAAAATAGATGGCAGCACTCACAGGTTACATTGTTATTTCTTACGAAAACTGTTAAATATAAAGATGTAACTACATCATGCGTTGACATTTTTTAAGTATTTATTCATACTTAGCATGAGGAAAATGAAATGTCTAACATATTTATAGATAACGAAAACAGGAGGATACTCGTCTTTAAAAAAAGACATGTTATGATAAAAAGACAAGATAAGTTACTTAAACATTATTTTTATATAAAATGGAAGACATATTCAATAAAAAAATAATTTACCGATGTAAATAAAAACCGAATTAGAAATGATTATAATTTAGGTTTTATTTTTAATAGCGTGTAATAAATTTCGACTCGCACTAATATGCCCATTTAAAGTCTATTTTTATTAATCTTCTAGCTGTACCCGCAGCTCCGCACGCGTTTTTTTTAATTGTATTAAAGAAATATAAAATTGTGAGACCATATACAAATATAGAAATGCTCTTTAAAAACAATTGTAAGTACGACACGCACGCCACTTACAGTAACATATAACGTATACATTACATATATAAATACTAACAGTGTGTCAAATGAGTAGTAGTTATCAGTAACATATTTGAAATCTTAACCCACCATATAACTACCTCAGTGCTCACTTACACTGTATAAGAAATTAATAAAACAATGACTGAAATATGTTATTATAATGATATTATATCCTCATATTATCAATAAGTAATACGTTTATGGTCTAATATCTTATTAGAAAGACCCCTTCTATCTTCAAAATTACTATTAATGATTATAATGTTGAATTGTAAACAATTAATGAGCTGAAGTCTTGAAATCTTGCATAAACATAAATCAAGATATAAAACTTTATATCTGTTTGAGCAGTTTTTGATATTTGACAATAAATAGTGCTAATTGAACTCGATATAATATTCTTATTACTATGGTATATTACTATGGTTTCTAAGTTATGTAGAAGATAGTGCGGTAAATAAAACAAAATGGCCGCCAAAATGACCAAAAAGACAATATAATTCAAATTACGTACATAGATACAGATCTATGAAGTTCAATTATATTTACTCTTGGAGTACAGTACAACGGGACGTGCACATGTTTACAGTGAACTACATATTTTTGCTAAATTTCATGTGGACTAAGTCGCGGATAACAGCTAGTCTAAAATAGGATGACCTAAATTACTTCCTATAGGATAAGCTATCTGCCAGTGAAAGTCCCTTAAAAATTATTCCAACCATTTTGGATATAGCACTGCGGACGGCGCTACGGTTAACAGCTAGTCTAAATTAAAATAGACAGAAGGTTTTTTAGGCAGAAGGATATAAGATAAGAAGGATAGACAGAAGGATTTTTATAAGGTCCGTTATCTGCTTGTGAAAGTCTCGTTAAAATCTGTCTAACCGTTTTGGAGATAGCAATGCGGGCGAAGCCATGGTTAACAGCTAGTCTCATTTAGAGTAGCCTAAGTAACCCGCTGTAGTTTCAGCTATTTGCCAGTGAAATTCCCGTCAAAATCGGAACAGCCGTTTCGGAGATTACCCGAAACAAACACACAGACAGACCGACAAAAACTTTAAAAACTGCATTTTTGTTATCAGTAGCGTGTATGCTTTGTTACCCAATGAGTAAAAAAATTTTTATTTCGATATTACATACAGACACTTCATTTTTATCATATAGATATCATAATATTTAGATACAAATCAATAGTAAGGCGTCCGTGTTTAAGATCATTTGATCTTTGATTTGTGTCACGACTAATCAGAACAGCATATACTTAGGAATTTTAATAATTATATAAACAAGAACACATAGCAAGTACTTACCTTTGTTAGCTGTAAGGGTTGTAGGTCTTTGCGCTGGCATACGGTGGGGGGCAGGCTTGCGCGGCGATGGCGGTGGTGCGAGGGATGTACGTGCTCGCACTGACACGGGCGACGAAGACAACTTTTGTACGACACCATTTTTCTTCGCTGAAAATACAATTGCATATATTTATTATTCTACTTCAGATTAACGTTATACCACAGTTAAATTGCAGATAAGAAAAAAAATTCAAGTACTTAGCAACAGATTTTCACCTCAAGTTATTGAAGCAAAAACATGTATTGTTACCGTGCTGTAATGACATCATTCTGTTTTCCTTCTGTGCAAACTCAGACTAACTAAAGGATTTAAACACATCGTCTGAAGATCCATTCAAGAGTTCAACCACTGAACCAGAATCACTTCCTTAATTAATCTCCTACCTATTTATCCTTTCTGCTAGATTCCTACTAGATAAATTATTAGTATATTCAGTCATGATGACCGATGATTGATATTACTTTATATATTTATATATATATATATGTATGTATGTATATATATATATATATATATATATATATATATATATATATATATATATATATATATATATAGAGATGAAAATATATATCGTAACTAATATATTATAAATACGATTGTGAGTTTGTTTATTTGTTACACTTTAATATCTTAACTACTCAACCGAACGTTATGAAATTTTGCAGGTTGTCAGTGGTAAAGAAAAGAACATAAGGTAGTTTTCATTAAAAAGAAAGTACTGTTCCCGAGAGACAGGGCAAATCTACATTAACACAAACGAAACCGGAAATTAAAACCGGTGAGCAATAGTTAGCAGATCATAGAGTGATTTATTAAATCACTAAATATACAATTATGTCGCTTATTATGCTATTAAAGATCATATAAAGGTGTACAGTACATTCTACAAGCGCTTGCCTAACGTGGTAAATGACTAGCCCTATAACGGTTTCCGGTAGAGTTACCTATAGTGGCAACAACACTAAATTTCTTAACATACACAACTTACGACATTTAAGATATATTTTTAAGCAAACAAACAATCAAGCTTGTAATGAAGTAACTTAAACAAATACGCATATTTCTCAGCATATCGTACTATTATTAATATACGTAATTATCCCCCTTATACAAAGAATGCGCTCGCCTTAGTAGTCCGGTGAAGCTGTTAAGACCTTGCTTGGTCTATAGCGTAGTCAGTTCGAAGAAAAAAAAAAAAGAAAACATAATGCCTCATTGTAGCCCACTACTTGCTCTCGGTCTGATATTTATTTTAAAGATAAATCCAGTCCTAATTATGGCTGATTAATCACAATATTTTCGATATTCTGTCCACTGATATACAAAAACCCAAAATGTAGACTTAACGTGTGAACCGGCATACAAAAATGAGTGCATAATTTTGGATTATGCAGTCGTTTCAAATATTCTCGCGTCGCTTGCGTCCTTGTAAAAACAACTTTCAATCATTCGCGTAAGGTTGAATTTGCAAAATCATAAGTTAATGGCACAAATATAACCACGTATGTATATTGGGGAGTTTTTGCGGCCGGTTTTGAACGCTACTTTTATTCGAGACTGTGCGTCTTGGGTTTTTATATGTCAATGGCTCTGTTCGTATATTTTTAAGATTGGTAATATTTTTGTTTGATCATTTTGAAGGAAACCTTCACATCGACTAGTATCGTGTTTGCAGCACAAGTATTACATAAGAGTATAGGGAACATTCTAATCTTTGTTTACAAATCTGCATTAACGTACGGTAATAATTCAAAGCTGAACAAATCATGGCTTACATTTTTGCTATAAAATTATGTTTAAAACATAGATGCCAATGGTGATCTCCAAACAAAACTAAAAAGTAATCTCCGGAAAAATATCGCATTAGAGGTCTGAAGTACTAAGTAATCTATACTAATATTATAAAGAGGTAAAGTTTGTAATCTCAGGAACTACGGGTCTGATTTGAAAAATTCTTCCAGTGTTATATAGCTTATTTATAGGTTATATAGAAGGTTAACTATATATCATCACACTAAGCGGAGCACCAATGAAGAATGTTTCAAAACCGGGTTTTTTTTCCTCTTGAGAGCTGTCACTGCGTTAGCGTTAGCGCAAAGTAACTATTCCACGCAGACGAAGTTGCGGGCAGAGGCTAGTAAATAAATAAAGAAACAATTAAGAACTAGTCACTATGAATTGTTCACTTAGTACTGTTAGTGGGAACTTCCCATTTCTGTATATACAATTCAACTCATTAAAACTATCATCGTTTAAATATTGATCTATATCACTCTTTGTTTACAGTCATTTCAATTAGTTTTATAACTTTAAACAGTTATCAATATGCAAAGATAAAAGAATGTATTTTTGTTGGCCGTGACCTGTGAAAGTTAATTGATGTACAATGTTGAATTTAACAAAAACCATGAATTAAATACCGAAGAACTGGCTTAGAAAATAATTAAGAGTGTTATAAAATATTTTGTTAGGAAACAGACTTAACTGAAAACCGCGAAAAGCATAATTAATAATCTCAAAAAACTGGATTGTAATGTGAATAATTAGTTGAATTTCTTTGTCCGAGCATCTTGATGGTGTAACTAAAACCTGAGACTGTTTCTACTCCTTCCATACAATATTAAAATTATGAAAAACATATCAAAGAATCGAAAAGAATTAAAACATATTACTTGGCTATTTGTAGATGTTAAATTTTTTTTAACCATATCATTAACAAATAATTACACGAGTTTTAAAGAAGATAGAAAAAAGATATTACAAGAATTTTTGTTATATCTCATCTCTTAAGCTTTGTTTGAACCAATGTTTTACGTTTTATAACTAAACATTCAGTAGAACTGTTAATTTAAATTTTAAACTTGAAATCCAAAAATCCATAAATGTGTCTTGAATGAAACTAAACTTCTGTGAGATATTAAGAAAACTAGCTCTATGTTTTTATTCATTATACCTAAATCGTAATAAAAATTTACAGGCCTATATTATAGTTAAATTAGTTAAGCGGTAGGTATATAAACCGAGAATAAAGATTATTATTCCCATTAGAAAACACCAATATTCTTGGTATCGTGATATACTCTAATCGAACATGTTACCGCGTGACAGGTCTGACACGATTTCCAAAGGACAACCTCTACGCAGGCGCTATTGTCTATACCTGCTTCATAGAACACTTGTGCAACGCGTAGTTACGAAATAACTGGCTTTGATAATGTTTGATTACTTTTGTTGGCTGCTAACGAGCCGCATTTCACCGCCTCGGGCTAGCAGTGTGTTGTGCACTTAAATTAGTTAAGCGGTAGGTATATAAACCGAGAATAAAGATTATTATTCCCATTAGAAAACACCAATATTCTTGGTATCGTGATATACTCTAATCGAACATGTTACCGCGTGACAGGTCTGACACGATTTCCAAAGGACAACCTCTACGCAGGCGCTATTGTCTATACCTGCTTCATAGAACACTTGTGCAACGCGTAGTTACGAAATAACTGGCTTTGATAATGTTTGATTACTTTTGTTGGCTGCTAACGAGCCGCATTTCACCGCCTCGGGCTAGCAGTGTGTTGTGCACCAATCCAATTCATTCTGTGAATGGTTTGAAAGTTTTTTGCACGATATCATACAATTAAAAAACTAGAGTCTAGCCGCGGCGTCTAACCGAACGCTTTGAACCGCATCGGGCATGTGTTATCGTAGACGATTTTAATTTTAATCTCTTCTTGCAATAGATGGCTAATTAATTTTTCATTTAATTAATATATATGACCATTATTATCAAGTATCTAAAATATCCTTGCAAGGCGTTACGAACGCTTATCAGACGTAAACTTTAAAAAGAGGTAACAATACACTCTTTATTATCTTTATACTAAAACTATTAAGAGAGTAAACTAGAAATTTGTACATTAGACAGTTACAGCTTCTTTGATACGAATTTCTCTACACGTCTGGGACATTCATTTCACGGATTATATAAATAAATCTCTTTAAAACAAAAGCTAACGACGATGCAAGATCCGTCGTTAAAGTACATAACCAATAGTTTTATTTCAATTTCTAGGTAAGATAATCAGTAACAGTAAACAGAAAGCATCTTATCATTATCCGCTTGATTGGCTTAAACGACAGGGTATACTTACTCATTACCATTTCTTCCTTGTTATTATTAGTACCGACTTTCCTATAAGTAATCTTTATTTTATATTTTCATATTTTAGTCCCTCGTGCTTACCTATTACTTCTACTACTCAGATATTATATGTTAATCATATAACTTAATTATCTGGACTCACGGAAAAGAAATGTTTTTTACTTATTTTTTCAATTGTATTGTATTATATTGTTCAAACCAGTACCAAATATGCATTGTCACTGCAGGAATTAAAACAATTTATAATTATGCAATTAACGAATACGAAACATATTTATAATTGTTGCGGCGTTAATTAAAACAACAATTATAATAATGAAAGTTTACTGTAGCGAGATTTTCTTTTATTATGTTCAAGGCTGAAGTTTGATCTCACTAGCAGTTGACGTTCCGGCTTAAGACACGCTAAGTCTAGAAAGCAAATTGATAGTCATTCTTTAATTACTCGGACACATGTAGGGGTGTTTGATGACATAATTACAACTTAGTGTTTTACCTATTAGTGTTTTAATTACAGTTACATCGCGAAAATAGAAGTAAAGAGTAGGAGAAAAGTCGATTCTACGATGCTTAGAATAAACAATCATATTGAGAGGTAGCTGACTAGTGAAATCACTTGAATGTATTAAGTCCATTTACATATCTACTTTTCTCTCGTACTTAAGTCGCGTCATTATTAAAATTACAATAACTTTTGATAAAATGAACTGATTTAAGTAAAACCAAGACTAAATGTTACTCGAGGATATGATTTATGATTTTATCGTGAACGCAGTACGTTAGCAGTGATGTGTGTTAAAACAAACAGACAGACAGACATTTCTAAATATGATTGAAATGTATTTTATTACTTATTCCAAGACACCGGCAACAATTTTTTTCACAAAAATCTAAAAAGTACAGACACGTTAGATTTACATTCTTATTATATGTATAGATATAGATAGAAGAATAGATACAAATTGTTATTATATGTATAGAAGATGACTCACTCAACGTCGGCGGGGGTTGTGGCGGAGTGGCCGGGGGTCGGACGGGAGTCGTTGGCGTGGGGACGCTATCGCGTTTCTTGCTGTTCCCTGAAATAGATGAAAAATATTATGATTCATAGTGTGTTTCAATACGATTATAATTAACCAAATTAAACGGCGAGTTTCTTTTATTCCACAGATAGGTACTATCGATTACGTTGTAAAGGTAACATCCTATTATAATAACGTCGTTTTACTATTTTTCCAGTACATTCAGTTTATTTTTCTTTTATTTACAAAATCTTCTTTTAACATCTGTATACATAAAAATCGATTGCATAATGTAAGTCTGTCTTCATATCATTTCAGGACGGTTGCACATATTTGGTATTTTTTTATTGTGTGTGTAAATTAGATGGGCAAGATTTGTATCTTTAGTCCGGTCGAAGCTGTGAAGGCCCATCAGGCCAATAGCGTTAGTCAGTTCGATAAAAAAACTGAGTGAGACAGAAAAAAGTAGAATGGTTTTCAAAAATATTGACAGAATTGACAGATTGATGTTCAGTTGTCATCTTATTTAATTAAGCAGTCGTACTGTAGAATAGAGATTTTTCTCTTTTTCTTAGTTAGTACACCAGTGCAAAGCCAAGGCGGGCAACTAGTTTGTAATAAATATATTATGAGTGCTATATGTAGAGAGGTGACTCTCCGCCTCATATCATGTATCACAATAGAGTGGTAGCATTTGTTTGATTTAAAACAAGATTTATAAATAAGCTGCGAGTACAAATATCCGTTCGCAAATCCCGTGTGGTGGCATCCCTACTTCGTGCGCAAGTTTACGCATGCATTGACAACATCATGCTAATTAGTTACATCATCGCATTGAGTAATTACGTGTCCATTCTCTAGTCTTCAAGATGCGTTTAAAACCACAATCCTAAAAAAACTTTGTAACACAAAAAATGACAGGATATTTGACTTATTCATAATGTCCCACTTTTTAATGTAAGGTTTCCTTTTTATGTTTTATTTCACGCTCCAAACTCTGGCTCCTTACGAAAGGACGTTAAAATTGTACAAAACATATTTTACGAGTAGGTACTTAAGTATCAGAAACAAGTTTAAAATAATGATTACATTATTTGGTTTTCCTATTGTCACTATCTCAAACAGAATGTGAACGTCATATAAATTGTTTTACAATAACTATACTTCTAAGAAAAACCGTTTTTGAATATAATTTTACCATAGTTATGTATTTGAAATTAAATTAATATATAATTTAAGTAATAAGTATTCATTTTAAAATAGACTTAGGATACTTGAAATTTACTAAGATTTCCTTATTTGCATAAAAATTGTCTGTGTTATAAACTTATAAAATAATGAAGTAGCTATTTCAACACTCATCTATTATCTGGTAGAAGGGGTCGTGGGAAGACGACATAACTTAGAAAAATATAAAAGACTCACTACAGAATGCTTACTCTGCATGAATTTTAGATCTATTTCGTACTTAAGAATATTATTACCACCGTACATATATATACAATTATTGTCTATTTAACAGTTTGAACGACACATTATTGCGAACCATAATATTTGATATTTTTAGTATTTTCTTTTAAGTTTCTCATGAGATGTTTAATAAAGCCAGTCGACTCCAAAATTTGAATTACATATTTATTTCATTTGAGTGACATTTATTATCGTTGATCAGGTCAAATTATTATTAATTATTGTAAACGTTTTTAAGTGATCTCGAACTATCGAATTATGGAACGGTCATGTCTATTTAATAAACAGTTAAAAAATCATTTAAACTATTAATTTACAGTGCACCCCACCTTAGAAGGTTGCCTACATACTTACACAAGACTTATTTAAAGTAAAAGGTTTATACCCTCATCATTGACACTTACGTACATTTTCTACTTTGTAATTCTAATGAACGTGTTCATAATGCTACAATCTTTATTTAACATCACTAACCATCTAATTGGTATTACCTCAAGTGTAGGAAATTCCTTTATAGAGCAATGCAACGTAGAAATCTTTAGAATTTATCGCGATTATTTATTTATTCCGACACAACAACAGAAAACCAATTACACAAAATACGCATTAATAATAATAGCTTACAGAACTAAATTTGTCTTCCCATTAATGTTGAGCACAACATTTAAAAAAGTTATAGAAATAATTAAAAATAACAAAAAAAGATTATGGATATTTACTAGATAGAAAACAATTGAATACTGTCACCATTGAAATCCTTGCTTGTATTTCCGTAAAATATATCCAAATCCCTTGCGTTATTATTGTACGCTCTGCACATTCTGTGTAATGGATTATAGTAGTTTATAAGTGTGTGTATAAGTGACATTATTTGAGCAATGTGGAACTTGGAAGGTTTTTGTTTTGTAGTACGACAAAGTGATTACACTATGCCTGATGGTAAACATAGTACAATCTAAAAACAATGGCAACCACCGAGAGACAAACTATCCATCGCCGGTCGCCGCAGTCATGCCGGGCTGCGTAAGTGTCTCTTGATATCGATCTCTCTTAATTTTGATGTCGGCTAACTCTTGTGATTATCGATAGTTGGCTTAACAACTTTGCTGTATCCCATTTGGAATTGATTATTCTGTATAGAATGGAATAAGAGCTAAAGCTAAAGTGATTTAGCCTTGTTTCATATGACGGTAGTTTGCGTCTCAGTCCAAATTTTGATGCTAAAATTTACTATTATCTCCGTAAAATGAACCTTCTGCTCAAAATTGTAGTTTATGCTAGCGACGGCGCGACGTGCTAAAAATGCACGGAGAGTAATCTTTTTATCAGTCCGACCTCTATACGCTGTTACAATGATCCATTATATCATCTGGGAGAGATTGTATGTGTTTTGTGCATTTGAAACTTGGAACAATGTATCATAAAAACATAATATCAACCTAGCTAACGAATGTGTTGTTCATAAACTAATGTGTAAAATGGATGCAGTATATTTCTTATGAGTATTAATATTTTTACTATTTTACACATAACATGCAATAAATATTACTCTTATACGGAAAGTACATGCGAATGTAAATTATTAAGAAAAATAGTAGAAAACAGTGCAATTGTTTTATTTTGACACAACTGATTGTGGACGACGTGACTTGATCATTAGTACGCAAAACTCATTTAAATTTGTATTTACTTAAAATGTTGACCCAAACCACAGTATTTAAATACTAAAGTCTAAAGTAAAAGACTTATAGTTAGATATATAATATATTCATTTATAATCGCTTTAACATATAGGTATACCTACACGTCATGTAAGCAACATAATTATGAGTATTTACTTTTTCATAACTTAAAACGGTTTTCGTATTAACAGCCGTATCTTATTAATACCTAATTATCATTAGATATTTAATCACGGCTGAGTATACTTCTTACAAATTGAACAAATTATTTTTCAAATTGGTGTGACAATTCCTTTCATGAATTTACTTCAATCTTTTATTTATTAATTTACTATAGTGATCATTAATACGATAAGTATGTATTATCTAGTGGAATCGAAATATTTTTTTTTCAAACGAACATCACTGATAACATTACAAATGTTTTTAATTCAGTTCTTGACTATTTACCTTCATTACGAAAAGGTATAATTGTTTCCTCTTTATTTCAATGTTTAATTGCATTACGGTTACTAAAAATGTTTGGAACAACCTTGTAACAAAATAGCGTCCAATTTTCATTCACTTTAAAATAATATGCACCACACACAAACACATTATTTTCTCATAAATATGTGATTGACACTCTGCGATAAATTAATAATTTGACAAAATATATTGATAAATCGTTACATATTATAAAACAAAGTCCTCTACTACATCTGTCTGTCTGTTCACGATAAACTCATAAACTACTGAACGGATTTTCATGCGGTTTATAGTAGACTAGCCGACCCGTGCCCACTTCGTTGGGCGGTAATAGGCATTATCAAGCTACAACTTTTCTCTAGAACTCAATCATGTATATCTCATAATTAAGGCAGCGTTCGTAAGAAACGTTTTCGTTCGACCATTTTTCTCCGACTCCCCAGATATTACCCCCTACAACCTCACAAACTTTACCTCTTTATAATATTAGTATAGATTATAGATAATATAATTAGTTAATAGCTTCTGCCCGCGACTTTGCACGCGTGGAATAGTTATTTTGGGCTAAGACGCAGCGGAAGCTCTCAAAAGGAAAAAATACCCCGATTTTAAAACATTTTTCATTGTTGCTCCGCTCCTATTGGTCTTAGCGTGATGATATAGATTATGACACTCACAAATAACGTGGCTTTCTATTGGTAAAAGAATTTTCAAAATTGGTTTAGTAGTTCCTGAGATTACCCCTACAATGTCACAAACTCACAAACTTACTCTTTATAATATTAGATATAGATTATAGCCCCTCCCCGACTTCATCCGCGTATTAATAGTTACCTCTGGCTCACCCTCACACACCACAAAACTCTCAAAAAAAAAAAACCTCCCCATTTTAAACATTTTTCTTCTTTTCCCCCCCCCTTTTGGCCTTACCCTACAACCATTCCCGATATTAAGCTATATAACACTGAAAGAATTTTTCAAATCGGACCAGTAGTTCCTGAGATTACCCCTTACAACGCCACAACGTCACAACGTCACAAACTCACAAACCCACAAACTCACAACGTCACAAACTTTACCTCTTTATAATATTAGTATAGATAAAGTGATTCATGAACAAGGTTTAGGTCAATTTGTCAAGATTTTTTTTATTATCAGGACGGGATAACGTCCGCCGGGCCTGCTATTACATTTATAAGATTATTGTAAATAAACATTACAATTATATAATCTATCGTTATATATAATTATATCAACAAGCGATGCAATCACTTATCAAATAAAACGCCAGTTATAGATCACTGCATCCTACCTGGAGATTAATATTAATTTGGCACTGTGATAGCCTGAGCTGTCCAAAGTAAACATAAATGATAAGATACGTATATTACCACGCATTTATATGCAAATATAAAATCTATAAAGTAATCTACTAATACCTATTTACATTTCTTACAACGTATGACCTCTACACTGAAATTGAATATACCTAGTATTGTCTATAAAACCGTAGCGTGACCGGCACGTGAACTATGCGGATTGTAACGTATAAGGTTTCAACGCACTGTCTACCCAACGTACATAAGGAAATAACTGCGTGAAACTGATTTAAAATGTTTCATTTATGTTTATACACTTATTATACACTAGCGGGCCCGGCAGACGTTGTCCCGCCCTGATTAAAAATAAATCCTTGACAAATTATATACCAAAACGTTCCTCATGAATCACTTTATCCACTGGTGAAAACCGCATGAAAATCTGTTCAGTAGTTTTTGAGTTTATCGCGAACATACAGACAGACAGACGCGGTAGGGGACTTTATTTTATACTATGTAATGATGATTATCCATTAATGCTATTTATATGAAACATTGAATGGCATATAGAAAATTATTATAAGGTTATATTAATCTAATTCCCAAGAAATTGCAGATTTACTTAGACTGTAATAGTTTTTGTAGATATTTGTAGATATTAATCCACGTTGTTTGGTATACAAACCTTTGATCGTATTGTTATTTGTTTTAATGTAATAATTTAATTGACTTGCATATTTGTAGTTAAACACACAACTAAATAAGATAATTTGTATAACACATGTATAGAGCAGAACAAACTGTAGCTAAAATAAGATAAAGAGTATTCACTAATAATTTAATATAATAATAATATGGTATTAATAAACATTAATTCTTAATAATATATAACTTAAGTGATAATGTATATGCTTGGGCAATAAATTTATGAATAAAATTTAATAATAAATAATAACTATAATGTACAAAACAGTAATAACAAACGTATAAGTCGATAATAACTAACATAAAACAAGTTCAACTCCCAGGAATAGCTTGATTAATTTACCAACATTATTATTTTGTTTTTTTCTTTTTATTACAGAATATGTCTAGGTAGGTAGTAGTGTAGTAGTAGTAGGTGGTAGAGCTACACTGAAGCTGTTAATGGTTTCAGCATGAATGGGTGGGCTCGACCGGGGTAGTACCACCCTCTCACAGAAAACCGACGTGAAGTTACAGTGCTTGCATTGTTGCGTTTCGTTCGGTCAGCGACAACTCCAGAGGCCCACCTCCCTTCTCCTCCCGCCAAACACAGGCTGGCAACGCACTCACGACTCCTCTAGTGTTGCAAGTGTCTATGGACGGTGGTGATCACTTAACATCAGGTGACCCACATGTTCGTTTGCCTCCTACGACGAAAGAAAAAAAAATCGACATCAGGAGAGTCGCAAGTGCGTTGCCAGCCTGTGTTTGGGAGAAGAGGGAAAGAGAGGAGGGGGAGGTGAAATAGGAGGTGGAGCTGAAACCAGTAATAGCTTCAGCGTGGCTCTACCACCTACAAAAATATATGTATTACGCTAAAGCACAACATGTACTCAGTTTAAACATGAAAAAAATATATAATTCTGTATTACCAATTTGTTGTTTGTACTAGACACTCATCATCATTAAACTATCGAGTTCTAGAGAAATTGTTATCAGTGAAGTGACAACGGATCGATATTACACTAATGTAACTCGTATGTAAACTCCAATTTCTCTTTTAATAGAATTTCAAATGGTTTTTGAAGTTATACTTCTTTTGGCGCGTTAGGAAAAGATGATGAGAGTAGATTTTTACGATGCGCGCGCACACCGTCACGAAAAACCGACACCCTGAAGTTAGGTATAGTCAACATTTTATTTCATTGTATTTGGTGTTTGTAATTCTTTGTATTAAAACTTTCAATGTATTGAAAATACCTTTTTTCTACTGTTAGTGTCGTTTTTTCTACAAACGTAGAATAAGACGAAAGATACAATTTTCGAAAAGATTTTTTTCTTGTTACGCCAAAGAAGTATAACTTCTAACGCGTATACATAAGTACATACACACTTTTTTTGTGAGTCTTTTAGGTACATTGTAAACTTAATCGCTATTCGTCTAATCAGTAATGTAAAGTATTATTGTTTGAAAGATACAACACAATATTTAGACAAACGTAGAATAGCTGCTACTTATGTCTCCGTTCTGAGCGCATTAACAACAAAAATAACCAGAGAATATAAAAATAACATTCTTAAAATAAAACTAAAAATCAGTCGCAAAGAACTCACCTCTAGCACCAAAAGATCCAAAACGTTCGCGATTCACTGCTATTTTGTATTTTTTGTCATTAGGAACCGGTAGTTTGGACGGATATTTCTCAGAGTTGGCTCGATAAAGCTTTTCTTTTGATCCTTGTGCTCCCATTTTCAAAATTGTCTTTCAGGACATTGTCAACTTGTTCATAATCTTTCGGATCACTATTACGTCATTATTCATCTTCTTTCTTTCACTAAGTTCCATAACTATGGATTACTTAATAACAGTTTAATATTGTCTCGATTCAGTGATATCGGAGTTTCTCCATGTCTATTTGCACAATAGACCTGTTTTATCATTTTATATTAAAAATAGAATAAGTTTCATGTGGTGTAATAATTCAAGCTTACTTTTAAAATATATCTTAACAAGACTTCGAAATACAACATCAAACAATATCGTGTAAGGTATCAGAAATGCTAGATTGAATAAGTAATAAGTGGGTAATACATTATTCTTAATTATACATCTGGGCACGTTTGTATAAATAAAGAAAATGAAAATATCATAAATGCGCACACGTGTTTGGTTTACGCCAGTCAACAAAGCGCATTCGCTGATATAATTATTGCAATGCTCAAGTCTATTTTGGGTTGGAGACTCATTTCTAACCCGCCAACATAAGTTGGTCTCCGTCGAAACGGTTCACTGTACTAAAAACAACAAGTTAGTTCTAAATCAGGGAAACCTCATGTCTCTCTATGAGTTGGTCTTTTCACAACATCGGTTCTCTGTTTAAAATGAATTTTCTCTAAGAGCTGCTTAACAATGTAATTTGTCATTCAGGGCTACATTATTGCAAATAATTTTGCTGTGCTTAGTCATCACTTCAAAGTTAGGATATTTCGCATTGTTTTTATACCTATAAATATACTGAATTGTACTAAGATTTTATGAGCACCCAAAATGAATTCCGTTAAAAAATATCAAGGATTGTTTTATAACATTATAATTATATATAATATATATAAATTATATATAATAACATTATAATAATATATCATACACGCATATTTAATTTTGTTAATAGTACGTTGATATAAATCCAAAACTTATCGCCAATAAATATATGTCAAACGGTAATAATGAATACATGTATATATTTAATCTAATGGGTTAAGTAATTGTAACCTTTGAAATCTTCAAATCAGAGACATCATAGCAATAGATACACGAAATATATTGATATAATAGTTATAATCAGAAATGGAGGAATATTTTGAAGTAGTTAAGAACCAATGCGATATACTACAAAATATGTACTGACGAATTGAATATTAAAAATATTGTAACATTTTTTCGAACGACTTGAAAAAAACGAATAAGAAAAACAAGAAGGAGGTGAAGGTAGAGGATAACATTTTTAAGACAATATTTGTAGTTATGACGAAAGGTTAAATCCGAAAATATTTTTTTTAAAGGCTTAAAATATGTAAAGAGGTAAATAATATAAATGTTTTTTTTCAATGTATTTAATATAGTTTCAACGTTCAAATTACCTATTATAATGTGACTCTACTCTAATGTGGTATCTCTCTCTACTTAGTATTCAACCAAGAATTATAGATAATATTTATGTGCATAACCTTAAAGTGTTAGTAATCCGTTTAAGATTAAATAAATATTTAAATTCAGTATAATACTATTAAACTGTATATACCTAGTAAATTAATTACAGAACGCATCGGCAAATAGTTAACCAATAAAAATGAATCACTCAACAGTTCCTTAAGATATACCCGAAATAAGATTTGTCTGTTACTGTGTTCAGTTACTTTAAAATTAACTCTCGCTCGCTCTCAATTTAGTCATCCCAGTTCAATTATAATTTATCAGATTAACGAAGATGGTAGTGAGATTTAATAAGTTATTAATTAAAACACGGATTATGAATTTAAACACATATATTGGTAGCAAAACTTCAAACAAATGTCACATGTAGTGTATTATGTTTAGCTGCAATCATTCGTATTAGAATTTAAAGAAACCAAAGCACAAATGTTACCATTTAACCATTTATCTCCGTTGCTATTTTAGTAAGCGTTGCTTTCAGGGTTAAATAACTTAAAGACGCACTTGTGTCCTTTACGAGCTTGGAGGTATTTTCAAACCAATGTTACGAAGTATATTTAGCTCATGGAATCGATTTTATTCTGTTTTCACTATAAATTGCACCGCTACAAACGCTCCGTAAGTTTAATGTGCTTCTTCAATACATGTTTTTTATATATTTTATACTGTAATGCAGATATCCATCACTAACAAGAAACGTGTTGTGAGATAATAGCCCGCCGCTGTATTAAACGGCGAGGCTGATCAACGGAGCGTGAAAGAATAATAACTTCGCTACATACTGTCGATTTATTACAATAGATTCACGCATCTTCGTATGAAATGTTTTAAGTTTTCTTTGTAAAGTTTAGTGCCAAGTTATTGGTATATAATTATTGTACATCTAGCTAATCCGTCTATTCTCCATTACAACGCAAAATTGAAAAGACTATAGGTAGTTTGTTTTGTTTTATTTTGATATTTGCATTTATCTCTCAAGTTGCAATTCACACCAGTCTCGAGGTCATGGTTATTCATTTGTTTATGTTTTTGATAAGTACCATTATGAATAGGATTTTATGCCGACATAAAAAATTATAGTTGTCTAAAAATTGGATGTTCACTTATTAAATTTATATTTATGTCAACAGTGCTCGTTTTGTGATATGCTACTTACTATAAACTAAATCTTTCGAATAAAAATCTGGCACAGAAATTCTGAATGTTAAATAAATCCTAACTAATATTATAAATGCCAAATTTAGTTAGTTTGTATGTTTATTACGCTTTCAAAGTTAAACTACAGAACCGATCAGCATGAATTTTTTTATATATATTGTCAGGCATATTGGAAATAACATATGGGACCTTTCTTGCAACAAAAGTACTACTCCCGAGGGCAAATCAAAGTGAACGCGAGCGAAGCCGCGATCGAAAACTAGAATTGTATAAATCGAATTGTACTAATATTCTTATTGAGCGCTACTTTTATTAGATACTGTATGTCTTGGGTTTATATATCACAATGTTGCAAAGCTTATAATTTTACTTTGAAAATTTAATTCTCCATTGAACGTTGACATTAACATATCTAAGTAGTAATAATCTCTACATATAATAATGTACTTGTTATACCTCAGATCGAACACTCCAAGACCATTCAAGGGACATTGTGATATTCGGCACACCAAAATATTTTATGTGGAGAAGGTTTTTATGATATATATTTTATAGGTTACATTAAGCTATATATATATATATATATATTACATATATATAGCTATATATATATATATATATATATATATATATATATATATATATAGCTATATATAATATTCTATTATTGAGTTTCATATTGTGATCTAATTTAGACAAAGTCGCAGGTGGTTGCTAGACTTAATAGTATTGAACTAATAAAATGTAGACGTCTAAAACTAAGTGGAGAATATTCTGAAAACGTAAGTGACTTTAAATAATAATAAAAATACCTACAACTTCTGTATACAGCTGACCCACAAAAAATAAATCGTGGCGAAACCATTAACGGAGTGGTATACTACAGATCAGGTTGCTTCTCACAACCGCCAGGTTTGGCTTGATAAACTTATTAAAAGATTTTTATTACCCAGACTGCTCCAATCTGAAGTATAGGTTTACATAAGTTACACCGATAAGGCTGTATGAAATAATATATTATTAGTTGAGATTACCTAATAATCATTTGTAAAGGTGCAGAGTCAGTTGTAAAAACGTAAAGAGGAAATTTAGATAAGCTAATTAGTTTTCCTAAGCAGTGTTTAGTTTAGTGTTACTAATAAATTTCAGAGTAAAAACAATCCAACAATATTAGAAACTGTTAAAAACACATTTAATAATGCAAAAAAATAGACAGAAAGGTAAACATTTTTATATATGAATGACTGTGTTAGAATAAATTGTGTTGCAATACTTGATGTTAACTACATTAGTATGATTAACAGCTTCTAACAAACTACTGTCCAGGCATACAAAACATTTGAATTGTTAAAGGTCACCGACTATAGATAATTGTTACTTACTACATCGACTAAAATAGCAAATACGATGATGCCATTAAGAAAACAATGAATTAATCACACATACACCTTCGAATATTACCGTTTTTTTTTTGGCAAGAAATCGTCCAGATTATCATTAATAATCTTAATAGTGTCTTGCGATAGTTTCAATGTTCTAACAATACGGTGGCCCTCTTGGGCTTGGGCTTTCCAGAGAGCTTTTGTTGCATCTATTCATGTTCCGTGATATTATTTCCTATTCACTTCACTTCTGCACACTAACCCAACTATATTACGTAAAACACCACCGATACTACAAAATATAGGATTACTAGCGGGCCTGGCAGACGGTGTCCCGCCCTGATTATAAAAAAATCCTTGACAAATTATATACCAAAACGTTCCTCATTAATCACTTTATCCACTGGTGAAAACCACTTGAAAATCCGTTCAGTAGTTTTTGAGTTTATCGCGAACAGACAGACAGACAGACGCAATAGGGGGCTTTGTTTTATACTATGTAATGAAATAACACAAGACTATGAATACAATATAAAATTCACTACATGACAAACTAAGAGATACCTGCAAAAACTCCCAGATTTATTAAACTTAAATGACAAACGCAGTATAAAAGGATATCGCGTTTTATATTAAAAAAAATTGGTTAAATTTGCCAACACTTCACATTTTTATTTGTAATCCCGAACAAAGCAAATACTGCACAAATTAAATTGTTTTATTTTGGATTACTTATATCAATCCGCAATTTACTTTCAACACGAAGAATAGTACTTCCTTTTTTTATGAGACCCCGATCGCAAATATATATACACGTAATAATCCTACTCTAAGGACTAATACTAAGACAGTAAAGACTCACCCATAAAATACGGACTACTGGTTCCTAAGCGGATGCAGCCCGTTCAGCGCAACGTTATTGGAGCAACTACTACCTGAATTACGTTAAGAGTTCTGGTAATCGGTACATGAACGTTGTTATCAATTCAGTCTTCAGGTCGGCTGGTTAATAGGACAAAGAAGCCGGTCATGCGAATCTTCAAGTCGACTCATAAATTACAAGCCCAAACCGCATACCTACTCACAATTGCTTAATAATTTACATTCCCGTTGGAAATGTTTTTTTTTAAATAAAAGTACTTGCTTACTTTTAAGTAATAAGTTAAGTAAACACATGTCATAAGAAATGCATTGCTATTCAATGTTACTTGTTTTTTATAACTAATTTTATTCTTTGAAAACATGATAAAGTATATTATAAAAATAAGTCTCTTTTTATATAAATATTTAAAACTTACCATGAATTAATTTTCATATCTGCAACTTTACGTAAATGTATATAAGCTTTAAGATGTGCTCAATCTATTTCATTGGTATAAAAGTGTGGAAAATATTATAAATAGTTTCAGTTGGTATTGCAATAATTCGTAAATTATTTTAAAAAACTTGGCAAACTTATATGCAGTGTCCACAGTGGTTATGCCTCTATCACGGAAGATAAAACTCTAATAAAATCTATTACAAGCACCTTCACTTGATATTCAAAGCACACAGTTTGAAAACAATTCTGAAATCCTAAACTATTCAACAACATCCGTTTATAGTTCAAAGACATATCGTTAAATTACAGCACGTACCTACATATAAAGTAACTCGTATTACCAATATTTCAGATGCTCTTAGACTATTAACTCGCAATTGATTAATCGAAGCTCGCCATGCTCGAATAGCAATCAATTTTACCGAAATTGTGTAAACTTATTAATCCCAATTGAATTAGTAAACCCTTTATACCATAAGAGATTCTCATACTTGGTTCTAAAATACGTAACTATAGGCCTTTCAATGTTTAAAATAAATAATAGCTGGCGTTGTGATTACATCCACTTCTTTCTTAAGGACGAAATCTTTACTTATTTTTACCCGATTGCGTAAAAGAACGTTATTTTTTCGAACGTACATATATGTAGTTCTTTAGCACGCTATATAACCTGAACAATTCGATATTAATATAATAAGGTGTCTTTAAACTCTGATTGCGAAAGCATCGTAGGACATACAACCTTTAAGAATGATGTTTGTAACTATAGACAGAAGAAACAAATATAAGTTCTTTACATAGAAATACTCAAGTGTATGAACAACTTGTTCTTTAATATAACTAAATAAAAACAGTGTTTTTGCCACCAGGTTTTTGTTTGTTAGCAATTCTAAAAGTTAGTATTATCATTATCCCTAGCATCAGCGTATTATTCATAAAGCATAGGTCATCACGTCTATTACGAGATACAAGAACCACAGATACGATTTTATATAGATTATAGTGAGTAGGTACTTATGTTATTTGCAATTCAAATATGTTATAGTAATACTGCAAACCGAATAAAGAGTTAAAATATTTCTCAAGCGTCAAGACCTTTAGAACACCGGTTTGTTATAGTCTTCGAGTAGGAATCCAATCTTGTACGATAATGTTTACACATAGCTGTAATAACCACTCAACTTTAACCTCACTGAATGATTCTCTACTATTATATTTCTTTATTATAAAGAAACTAGTGTTACCATGCTACACGCTGCTAAAGTAACTATTTATAAGTGAAAGAATTTTCAGTCGGTAAAGTATTCTTTTAATTGATCCATTACAAATAAAATTATAAAAGTACTAAATAATCCTCATCGATAAACAACGTGTAACGTGTAAAAAGTGTAAAGTAACTTTAACCAATAAATTCCTCTAGTGTCTAGACTAATGCTGGAACATCATATAATGTCCTGAATCACCACGTAGAATTTTCCATATTACTATCGCTTTCCTATTTGGAGCATGAGTGAAAAGTACGATGAGTTAGTTGCTAGTAGTTCAATTTCAACCACATTTATCACCCAACGTAAAATTTAATCTAAACTAATATTATTAAGCTGGAGAGTTTGCTTGAACGCGCTAATCTCAGAAACTACTGGTCCGATTTGAAACATTCTTGCAGCGTTATATAGCCCATTTATCCAGGAAGGCTATAGGCTATATATATCATCACACGAAGACAAATAAAAGTGGAGCAGTAATGAAGAATGTATCAAAATCGTTTTTTTTTCTTTTGAGAGCTTCCGCTGCGTGTTAGCTGTAGCCCAAGGTAACTATTTCACGAGGACGAAGTCGCGGGCAGAAGCTGGTACTTAAATAAAGAGATTTTGAAAGTATTCGCTCATGTGTTAGTCTCTTATATTATTATCTCGAACATATGTCATAAGATAAAACGTATCTGTATTACGATCATATTCCTGAGAAAATACTTGAAATTTGGTTTTGTTCGCGTAGACATGACTCGGTAAAAATATAAATATTCATAAAAAAAAAACAGAGATTCATTTGAAACAAAGTCAAGTAAAGGTTTGTATTTAACGATTTCATAGTTTTTCTTATACCTACGGCAATACTTAACTTGCTGTATAATAATAGTCAATGACATTTGTTTTTCATAACAATAAAATTGCTGTCACTATTGCTGGTTAGTAACTATACATTTTTATGTTAATCGTGAGAGTAAAAATATATGCAATATATATATATACAGTAATTGTAAAAATAATATATTTATTTATAAAATTTGCTCCATTATTCAAACATATGATAGATAAGATTCAATAATTATTTACGAAAACAAGGTAAAACATCGTGTCGTCAAAAATTTTACGTAATTCCCAATTTACTCGTTGAGAATACCACAACGCATATAAAATAATGCGAAATAGATGTCAAAACTAATATTGTTTTTTTTATATATTCATTTTTCTTATCTATTTCTTTTATCGTTTTAGAAAATAACTGCGAGATTCCTACTAACTGAAGTACTAAGCAGCTGAGCTAAGCACAATAAAATGCTGGTATATATTGAGACATACGGGATAACTTGGGTATAACCTAGTATATACATAATTATGTGTGTATTAGGTACCTAAGTCTCTAAAGCATTTCCTTTTATACAACTTGTGACTTAAGTCTCAAGTTGCATCTAATTGTCATATTGAGGAAGTAACCGGAGCCTCATGCAAGCTAAACCTAGTTCAGATGACAGCTCTGTATTTATTTTTGTAAGATAATTCGAAACAAAAATAATTATTATTTGTGGAAAGTAATCTATAGCTCTACAGTAGGATTTGAGTAACCCAAAATAACATTCATTTTACGAAATATATTATCCAACAAATGTTTCAGAGTAAACAGACATATTTGTGAGACACATACATAACATAGATCTACGGTTGTAGGTACATTCACGATGTATTTTAAATAGAAACTCGGTCTTGACCCAATAAAAAGAAACCGATTCTGCTCAAATCGTTAATAATAGACGCTAATCTTTAAAGATTTCGTTTAATAATGTCAACTTTAAAAATTACTTCGGCTTTTACTTTCAAATGTAAGATAATATCATTTTGTAAGGTATTAAAACAACACTATGATATACACCCACGACTCAGTAATAGCTAAATCATAAATTAAGGAGAGATTAATTTTAATAATAAGCGCGTCATAATAACGTCTTGAAACTGGGTCATTGATATCTACTTAGTGCATCAGATTTGGCGGAATTTCGTAATACACAAAGCATCGGCACGGCCCGCGACGATCCCTGGCCGCCTGCCAAATGCAGTCAACGTAAAACTAACCCAACTGGTGATGTTTTGACCCCTTTTATTTCAAACTATACTTTCCATATAATAACAATAAATAGTCATATGAAACATTTAAATTATTTATTAAAATTAATTTAATAAAATCAACAACTAATTCATACATATTGAACAAACTTTTTTATACGTAGTTAAATATTCAGTCAATGATTTGAAAGTTCCTAGAGTCGGGTCGAATTTCTTTTTTTCTATCAATAAATATAGTCGCTATATAATTAGAAGCATTGTCTCAGAGAAACATATTAATAAATTACATTATGACTCTAGTAATTTTAGCCTAACCCTGACTCCAAAGAGCAATTTATTGCGCTGCACGTAAATGTGAAAGCGACAGTAGTCTTGTCAATAAATCTTAAACTTGACCAAAAGGCAAATAAAACATGAATTAATAAACACTGATAAAGCAAAACTAAATCACAGATAATCTTGTGAGGGAAATGCCCTAAATTCGCATCACATCGCTTGAAATTATTACAATAATAAAAAATTTCGTATGTACTATTGACGACTGTCTTTGTTTGCTTTCGGCCATGTTTGTTCGCTTTTTCATAATATTCATGTTATTGTCTGGATAACTACAAAGTATATGACCTTAGATGTTGAGGGCGGCATTTATTTTATTGCCAAAGATTTACATGACTTTTCTAGTAGCTGAGTTTAAAAATTACTGATGTTACAGTATTGGCTCACAGATTTTCTACGTAACGTCAGTAATGATTATGCTTAAAATTACTCCATCATTAAAATTACACAATAAAATAAAATGGGGATACAAAACACGCTTGTCCAATAAACTGTTACTATATTGTTAATATAAATCAGACATGAAAATAAAACGTAATTTAGAGGAATAGCTACAATCGGGTTCTGCCCACATGTCATTAATAAATAGGAGAACGTTGCAACACCTACAGAGTTCATCTTAAATGATAATATAGTGACATTGCGAGCTTAGATAGACATCCGGTAACTGATTGATTTCGCCATACAAAGATCAATTTGCAGTTCATCTAACCGTCTCGATTCAGCGAAATATGTGGCTGATCTAGATATATCTTCTTTCGATAAATATAATGAGAATGTAATTGTAACGAGTCTGTGCTTTTTCGATTAAAGTGAAAAATGTTGCAGATGTCTAGGAATAAGTAATTGAAAACATTTCAATCATTTTTAGAAATGTCTGTCTGTCTGTTTGTATCAACACGCATCACTGCTAAAGTACTAGGTTTACCATAAAACCTCACCGAGTTGAACGCACTAATATCAGGAACTACTGGTCTGATTTGAGATATTCTTGCAGTGTTATATAGCTCATTTATCAAGGAAGGCTACATGCTATATATCATTACGCTAAGACCAACGGGAGCGGAGCCCCAATGAAGAATGATTCAAAATCGTTTTTTTTTTTCCTTTTGAGAGCTTCCGTTGCGTTTTAGTTAGCCCAAAGTAACTATTACACACGGACGAAGTCACGAGCAGAAGCTAGTATTGGAATAAAGTGATAACGGAAAGTTCATTTATAATCCATTTATGTTATCTCGATTCATATCCAATAATTAATGTTAAACAATATTTCACATCGCTTATGCGAAAACGTTTCAAAGGTTACATTAATGTATTGTTTCATTGATTTGAAACGGCTCTTTGTAAAACCCACAGACTCTTTTGATTAAAGTTTTTTTGTTATTGGTTCATAAATTATATTGCTCTTTTAAAATACCAATATTTTACACAATAACATTTGGTACGAATTGCCACATTTCTACAAGGATATTTAAAAATATAACATCTAAATTATCACTTATGACATAGTTAACGGTTATAAAATTAAAGCTTCGCTATTATTTTGAATATATGTTAATGCAATTAACATGATACACAATAAATTATAAAGCCTAAATCTGTTGCTCAAACAAGTAAAATAGTTACACGAAATCAACTGCTAATAGGAATTTCGATTTTTAATGACTGTTAGGAACCAGTATACGTAGAACGGGGGAATATAATGACCGGAGTCACGTAACGTTACATTATAAAGTCGTAACGCGTTCACATTAGTTACGCGAACGCATTGTGTCCATGCAAGACACAAACAGCCGTTTTTTCATCAAAAACCGTTCTTAAGCAATTCCCACAACGCGGCGCGGCGGAGAGAAATGAAATTTAATATATCAATTTATGCATTTTTCATAAAGTACACTGCAAGATACATAGTTTATTAAATCAGTGAAAGCCACTTCGATCAACAGCTAATATTAGTTCAGTAAAATGTAAGTGATCGCTTGTAAGGAAAGAAAAAAGATTAGAATTTCGTTACAACAATATCTCAAAACAATACCGTTCTACTGGCATCGAATTACAGTTTTCATATAAATGACAAATGTATCTGCCAATAACGAAAACATTAACGTTTCGATCAATTTCTTTGTACAAAGGCGTATATTAAATTTAAAATTCAACAGATTTCAACTTAGCCTTCACATATTAGGTATATGTTTGCGTCATTGATTTCATGGTTGAATAAAAAGCAAACAATGAAACATTTTGTACGAGAATAAAGTCGTGACATTGAGACAGTGTGAAAAATTAAAGATATACTTTTGGCCTTGATATAGAATTTTGGTTATTATATTGAGAAACAAAAAATTCAATCGTAATTTGATCTTTATGCAGTATTGGATTATATTATAGAGAGGAACACTTCTCGCTACTTGAAATTTACTTCTTAAATATGATAAAGTTTTCATATTTGTAATATAACAGCGATTTCTCGTGACTTCACTTTGTGTATTTTTTTATTGATTAGTTAATTAGTATATATATAAATAGTATATCATAAATATATAAAAAAAATGTAGCCAACATCATTCTCCGGGCCCCAGGCTACCTCTATGGTAACTTTCATTATAATAGCTTCAGTAGTTTAGTTGTAAAATCGTAATAAAGATACATACATTAGAATTACTTTGTCATCTATAATTGTAATCTATATTATTAGCGTGGATTATATATATATATATATATAGGTCTCATTATTGGTGCACAACGATTATAACTTGTAAGAGCCGGGTTCAATCGGAACAAATGAGAATATTTATAATGAAATAATATACTAACTATCAAATAATTTTGAGAAATACTACTTGTGTGCACGGTACAATATGTATAATTTATAATGATACTTTATAAGTTACATGTCAATATGAGCTAAATCCAAATTTAGCCGTTCCTATTATTTTACGTTATTTCTCAAGGTCTTCAAATTTTGTACATGTGAAATATGAAAATCATAAAAAAAACCTTGTGGACGACAAAATTTGAACTTCATTCTCGGTGTATAAAAACTGGATATCTTAAAAAAATTAAACATGTTTCATTAAGCATGTTACATGAACGAGTAAATTTTGGATTTTGAATTGTAACAGTACACTTATTGTTACTCTTTATTATAGAATATATGTTTTCAAAATGTACTCAATTATATCATGTTAAAATTAGATAATCGTTTTAATGAGAAAGTTTTACTTGCTAGACACGTCTATTAGAGTTTAAACAAGGATCATTAACTCGAATGGTAGTTTAAAAACGTGTATATGTTTCGAATGTCATTCGAGAACGTAGAATACGTTAAACGAAGCCCAGTAATTATTTACTTTCGAAGCTACATTACTGCTTTCATACTTTTCATCTCTTGAGTTATGATTTTAAAGAAAAGCTTGCTGGTCACGATGTAAAACGTTTTCTTTAAGTAATAATTTATGATATTATATTAATAGCAGTAATACGAATGATACATTAAAGTTTGCGAGATATTTTTAGTAAAAATACGACACATTTTAACATTATAATATATTTTTTGGATATACATATTAATACCAAAGAGAAATGTCCACCAAAATGTTACTATTAGTAGCTGTTATTGTTTCATATCCAACTTCCAATTTTTCATATATTATCAAATAAAGGTATAATGAAAAAATATAGAGGGTTTTTTAAATACATCTTTTAAGTTATTTAGATTTAAACATTTGGGTCACCTTTAGAAATAATCTTTAAAAGGTATGTATACATTCAAATCATTGATCACGATTCTAATATTTGTAAATAGTTAATACACGAGTATTTAAAGCCGCATAAGTCTTTTAAATAAATACAATATCATAAAATAAATACGTTTAATAAGGTTCTATGTACCGGAGTAGAACTTTGATCTGACATACAATTCGCTGATTTTCATCAGTGGCATTAATTGGATGACTATTAATATTTCTAACTAGCTGTGCCCGTGACTTCGTCCACGCGTAAAACCTTATGTAAAAAAACAGTGATTAATGAAATCATCTGAATGTATAAAGTCCATTTGCTTGTCTACTTATCTCCCATACTTAAGTCGCGTCGTCATTAAAAGGACAATAACTTTGGATAGACCATCCCGATTTTAATGGAAGAAAGTCTAAATGTTATTCGAAGATATGCTTTATGATTTTCTTGAAGGAGTTTTACACGAACGATGTACTTTTGGAGTGATGCGTATAGAAAAAGACAGACAGATAAACAAGCAGACATTTCTAAAAATGTTTCGAATGTATTTTATTACTTATTCCAAGATACCTGCAACAATTTTTTACAAAAACTAAAAAGGACAGACATTTTAGATTTACATTATTATTATATGTATAGAAGATTTCAAAAAGGTTTATTTAAATGTTCATAGCAGATAAAACTATGGGGGCTAAAATATATGTTCTAAGTAGGTACAATAATAAAACTCCCATTGATATTAATAAAACTTTCAATATCCAGACATACATACAAGTCTGTTCTGTGCCGGAATCGAACCCGTAACCTCACGTTTTACGTTCACACGAAGAAGGTTTCGTAACACTTCACCTTCAACGGCCGCATAACGACCGCGCCGGCAACCTCCCTTCAAGTAAAAGTAGTCCTGACAGCAATGTATAACCAATACATAACGTAGCTTGTTTACTGTACAAAGTAGACACGTAGTTTTTAACAATACATGAATAAAACCTGTTTTATAGGAATATCACCAGTAACTATTCTGTTGGGAAACCGGTTAGTCGCGGTCACATAACCCTAAAAAGGTGATCGTCACACTTACGATGAACGAGAATATAAAGTCTACGTAATATCGTATATACGCAACAATAAGGCTATATACTTTGTAATTAAATTATCATATATATAAATACGATATTTTTTCGGGGCATATTTCACTACCAATTCATTAATTCAAGTAGTCTGTGAGCAGTAATTTCCTTCGCAAAGTTATTCACATGCATCTGTCTGTCGGAACCAATTTATTTTTAAAGATATAAGATAAAACAACAACAATAAACCCACAAACCTAATTACGCTGTCTCCTAAAATAAAATCACTAGATTTATACAAAGTATTCGGAAAACAAACATTCGCCAAATATCAAAGCTAGTGTCTTCTTAGAAGTATAATTATAAATAAACTAGCGGGCACGGCAGACGTTGTCCAGCCCTGATTATAAAAAAAATAATTGACAAATTATATCTCAAAACCTTGCCGCATGAAATCCGAAAATCCGTTCAGTACTTTTCGAGTTAATCGCGAACAGACAGACAGACAGACGCGGTAGGGGACTTTGTTTTATACTATGTAGTGATGGTAATACGAAAGAGGATATAAATTTGATAAGTAAGTACAATGTGAGATGACAAACATCGATAAAATGTTAATGCAATTTTAGTGAAAACAACTACGTTAATAATTTGTTTAACCACTGCTAACATGACATTTTGATTTATATTCTAAAATCAAAATCAAAAATCCTTTATTCCATTTAGGCCCTGAGAAGGCATTTATGAACGTCAAAGCTACCACGGGTTCGGAAAACAACCCAATTACCAAGAAGAACTGGCAAGAAACTCGGTCTGGTTTATCTTTTCACTATACATACCACAACATATTTTATAGACGTATACAGTTACATTCGTTTTTGGTGGATGCACAGATTCTTCTTATATACATAATTATTATTAATTAGGCAGTAATTTCTAAGCCTAACGAATATAATCTATGATCAATATCAAACAATTTTACTTAAAGGTTGAAAAAAGTATCAATCATTCAGAATGATACAAATGTTAAGTCATTTTAATTGATATGAGACGCAATACTGAAGTAACAAAAATTTAATATTTGTCCAGTATGTCTCGAAGTCTGAGCTGGTTGACTATTTTTGTTATTTCTATATTATATTCCATAAAAAATAAGAACTAACTAGTTTTAAAGCGGTTCTTTATATAATAAAAAATATATACATTTCAATTTTTATAACTCCTTGTGTAGCTCGATAGAATAGTCATTTTTTCATCAAGTGAATGCTATTAGAAGACTTTTGCAGACACGTTTAATTAAGAACTCAGTTAACTTCAAAGTAATATTAACAAAGTTTACAGAAAATTAGTTTATTAGCTAATCAAATACCTGATTAAACTGCACGGTAAACAGTTACTGTAAAGTATACAAATCGACAGAAATATAATCTATATATAAATAAAGTGATACAAGACTGTCGTGCGCGCCTCATGAAAAAACTAGTGAATAGATTTCGATACTTTTTTCTTATCTAAAAAAGATCTATACGGGATAGATTAATCTATACCAATATTATAAAGCTGGAGGATTTGTTTGTTTGTTTGGTTGAACGCACTAATCTCAGGAACTACCGGTTCGATATGAAAAAGTGTTAGATAGCTCATTTATCGAGGAAGGCTATAGGCTATATATCATCACGCTAAAAGCAATAGGAGCAGAGCATCAATGAAGAATGTTTCAATACATTTTTTTTCTTTTTGAAAGCTTCCGCTGTGTCTTAGTGTTAGGCCAAAGTAACTATTCCACGCGTACGAAGTCGCGGGCAGAAGTTAGCGTAACATAGAGTTATTAAGTTCGTAAAATCGCTTAGCGATATATAATTTATTGCCTTGCAAAAGTGGTGCAAGTGTACTTATATTTTTTTCATCTATACATAAAATGTATTTTTACGAATTACGATAATAAACGATGTAGACGAAGCCGCAGGTATCACTTAGTACAAAACAAAAAATGTAAATTAAAGGATTAATATAATACATAAGTGATAGTATATTTCAGAGAAAGGTTACACGATACGATTAAAACTATAACACTAGTGTTGAGAAAGTTTTTTTGAAAGTATACCGGAAACATAATAACCGATATGAACTGAATGATGTAATTATTTATTTCTCGAAAGAAGACACCACAGATAAGTTTCACAATTATTTTTTTATATTATAGGAGGCAAACGAGCAGGCAGGTCACCTGATGTTAAGTGAACACCGCCGTCCAGAGACACTAGCAACACCAGGGGAGTCGTCGTTGTGTTTGGGGGGAAGGGGAGAGTGGAGGGTAGGGGTGGTGGGCCTCTGGCGCTCTCACTGACCGAACGAAATGCAACAATACAAGCACTGTTACTTCACGTCGGTTTTCTGTCAGAGGGTGATACTACCCCGGACGAGCTGACCCATTCATGCTGAAACCAGTAATAGCTTCAGCGTGGTCCTACCACCTTGAACAATATACCTAGCGAATTAAATGATAATAAAATGAGCTATTATTTACTTTTTAAAATATTTGTACAGCCATCTCAGAACATTACAGATATTTTTATAAGTATTAATTTAATTCTAAATAATGTAGATAATGTAATATATACTCTTTAAATTTATTGATTTTATAAAATACTAGCCTTTCACTGCTGCTTCGCTCGCGTTAATATAGATTTGATATATCCCTCGGGACGCATATTTTTGCTGGATGTAAGATATCCTGTGTTCTTTTCCGTAAACTTAGTAACGTGTACGCAAACTTTCATGACAATCTGTTGAGTATCTAAAGGCGCAACAAACAAACAAACAAACCCACATTCGCAGCATAGCAGTTATAATTAGGATATCTAAATACTTGTATTTTTGATAAAGACACTAAACTAATCATGGCTATATTCATTCAAATTTATATTTGGAACGTTAAGACAGATATTTTTCATTTCATTTGTAGTCAAAGTTAAAAATGCCAACAGAATTATCAATTTCTTACATAAACGTATCCGGTATAACGTTACAAAACCGTAACAACAAAGTAAAATGTGATTTTTATTCATTACATAAAACAGTAGTAAAATAACGGTAAGTCTTGAATCTCTACGAAATATTATGAAACATTTTCAAATGCTCTTGACATCAACCCTCGGTTTCAAATTAATTGATTGTCATGCTTTTTATAGATGGCAAATTAATATTCATCAAAATGCCCTATGTACTAAATGTGGTTACGTAAACAATAGCTCTTGTAAACTCTACGTGTAGTTTGGAGTATAAAAAATGCTTAGCTTTAATGCTAGTAACATGATATATATATATATTGTAGACAATCTATATAAATAAGAATCAATTGCCGAATGTATACGTTTATCACTTCAGGAAGGCTGCACATTTGGGAAATTCTTTTTTGTTGTGTTTGTTACTGTCACGAGGTTTTTATGGAAGAAAATGTTTGAGAAATCGTAAAGTTAAAATTAGGGTTAAAAAGTTTTCGTATAAAAAGTGAGTGTGATAGAAACCAGGAAAAAAACAGGTTTTTAAAAATGTTCACAAAATTGACAGCTTAACGTTCAATTGTTCAGTTGCCATATTATTTAACTGTAAAGGGAAGATTTGATCTCATTTTCTTCGTTGGTACACGCGTGTGCAGCCAGAGTGGGCAGCTCTTTAGCAAAATAAATAGAAATTTCTTCATTGTGGCGATCGAACTGTCAAAGAATTGAAAACCTTTTTTGTCGCGTACATGCCACCACTAATGGAAGATAAAACAGCCATCACAATACTACATAGGTAACTGCTCTGTATTGGAAGTCCACGCTTATCGGAATACATATTTATAAGTTACTTGAACGTATTTGATACTGTTACTGCTCCGCCATTAGTACCCGCGATTTCGTCCGCTAACAATAAAGTATAGCTAATTACACTGAGACATAATGTAGTCCCATTAAAGAGAGAATATTCAAAATCAAATCACAACTTCCTGGTATTGCTTTTTAAGCTCACACATTTTATTATTTTGATAAAATCAGTATAAACGATAAACCACGATATCTTTCACCAGGCTTTTAGGTCATAGATTATGTAAACAATGTAGGTCATAAGTCTCATCAACATAACGATTAATCTAAGTAAATAATATCCAAGTAAATATTTATGAAAACTATAAGCGTATGTATGTTTTATTTATCTTTGAAATTTTTTAAACTAGGGACTTTTAATTAAACAGAATCCAATAAAGAGGCATAATAGGTGAATTTACATTGTTTGGTATAAGCAATAATATTATAATTAAATAGATATAGATACGTCATAAGCGCTTCGACAGCGCCTTGTTAAAACTTGGCTAGCTAGCTTACTTTTTACTGCTGCCCCGTCAATCCGCCCGTATCTAAGCAACGTATAACTATTTCTTTTTCACCACCGATAATGTCAATATGCCATCTTACTTCCACATTTAATCTAAGACAGTGTGGCGTTACAATATTACTTTATGTATGTGTGCGTTATTGTGCCATTTATTTTGCCAAAATATCATGTAGGTAACGTATCTACAGCTTTTTAGTTATAATATCATTGGGTATAAGAGACTATTTCATGTAGTTAATTTGATGAGCCTTATTGTAGCTTAGACGTGATTTTGAGTTCAGTAGTCAGTTCGCACTAGTCGGTTTCGCCTTCACCGACGCCGACGGGGTCAACGATTCTCGACTCGTCAACAAATCCATCGACGAGAATAACCCGTTACACTGCATCGACTTCCAGCGGATTTCACTCACAAGAAAGGCCTAGACTATTTTATAGTAAACTTAGTGTCTAATTACGTACAGCAAAATAATTAGCGTCTAATCTTTAATGATTATTCAGATTTCATATCGTTATATAAGTTAAAATTTGTTTAGCGTAACTATTTCTAACAGTAAATTATTTAAACAGACGATACGCGGTATTCTTTCAATCATACCAGACTCATGTATGTCAAATAGAAATTACTCGCATGCGATGATGGAAAAGATTAATTATGTAAATCATTATGATATTGATTACTGAGTGTTATTGAAAAACATGCACGGCAAAATATATGATAATTTTAAAGGAAAAAATAATGCATACAACTTATAAAATAATTATAAATACAGAAAGCACTTTCTAGTGATGAGTAAAGTTTAATAAATTTAAAATCAAACAAACCCACATGTATAACCACGCGGTAATAAACCATCAGTTGTTGGTTTTATAGGAAAACTAGTGGTCAGCATGCGGTTTCACCTGCTAACAGTTACACGTGCATTGATAAATTATAAGCATTACATTACGGTTACATAGAAGTAAGTTCATTGTTTAAATAAGTGGTAATAGAAGTATAAATACACACATCAAAAAAGTCTAAGCAACATGCGTGATATTACAAATTTTACCATTTATATTAATTAATTTCTAAGTATTTACTCAAACAAAGTGCGTAGGTAAGTAAACTTTTTTGTTATTGATGACATACTGGCTGGTTGTAAAAAAAAAATTTGATTATGTTTTGTTTTTTCATAAAATTCAAATGACTGCGAATTTGTTTGAATTTAAGTGCGTTTTAATTGCTACGTTTAGTCTTGATTTTATAATTTTACCAACAATTTAAATAAAGTTAGCGACAAAATTGAATTGTTAGATATTCTTTACGTCATGAAGCGACGTCATTTGACGGCAGATGAAATGCAAAGAGCTGTAGGGATGTTGCAAGCGGGAAGTAATCAATCTCAGGTATCTCGACATTTTGGCATTCATAGAAGTGTTATTTGTCGTCTTTGGCAGCGCTACAATAATACAGGAGAACCCGCTGAACAGCATCCAGGCCGTAAAAGGAGTACAACCACTCGGCAAGACCGGTACATACAACTGACTGCAAGACGCCAGCCGACGTTAACCGCTCGAGAGATAAGTTTGAGGCTACAAATTTCAAGTGGTGTTGATGTAAGTCCTCAAACTGTGCGAAATCGACTACATGAGTACGGCCTACGAGCTCGACGCCCAATCAGGTGCCCACCGATACGTCACGGGAATCGCGCTCGTCGATATGAATGGTGTAGAGAACGCATAACATGGACCCAGGAACAATGGGATAAAATTATGTTTTCCGATGAGTCGCGATTCGGGTTTCAGCCTGATACAAGAAGGGTGCGAGTGTATCGTGGGCCCGGAAATACTGAAAGGCTCAGGTGCGTTCAGGAAGTTCATCCATACAGCGGCTCAACAGTTATGTTATGGGCGGGTATTATGAAGAACAGGCGAACTGAGCTCGTTTTTGTAAATGGAAACATGAATGCTGAAAATTACATTGAGGATATTCTCAGACCTTATGTCTACCCATTTGCACAAACCTTTGGCTTCGATTTTAGGTTAATGCATGACAATGCGCGTTCACATACAGCTCGGCGAACCAGTGAATACTTTGCAACGGAGAACATCCGGGTATTGCCCTGGCCTGCACAATCGCCAGATCTCAACCCCATCGAGCACGCATGGGACATGCTCCAGAGACATGTTTTGAAGGACTTGGACGGAGCGACAACAACCCAACAGCTGAAGGATTTGCTACAATTCCATTGGGAGCGAATACCGCAAGATGACATAAACAGTCTCATTAATTCAATGAATAATCGTTGCCGACAAGTTCTGAATAGCAAAGGAGCCCATACTTTGTATTAAATTGTTCTATTCTTTCACAATAAATACATTTTCTTTAGAAATTTCATTTTGTAAGAAAAAAGTTTAGTTTCTTATGTATCTTAGTTTCTACAGTATATTCTAATAATGTTCATTTCTGTTATTAAAAGAACTTATAAAGACAACAGCTGTTATTTTTACATCATAGAACCCTAAAGATATTATTTTAAAAATAAAATACAACGTTATAATGTGAAGAACCATCCTAAAATTTAAATTAGTACATGTTGCTTAGACTTTTTTGATGAGTGTATTATATTCTCAAAGGTGATTGAATATTTTATAGTATTCACTTAGCAGAAGCTCACCATTTGAAAACTTATCTACAGACATTTATCGATGTGTTCTGACACGTACATGTTATCTTTATTGGCATAATATTTTTATCTTAATTATCAAGCAAAATAAATTTGTAAATTATTAATTACTAGCTTCTATCCGGGGCTTCGTCCCGTGGAATAGTTTAATATATAATTAAAGAATACTTTGGGCTAACGCTAACACGCAACGGAAACTCTCAAAAGGAAAAAAATCCATTTTGAAACATCTTTCATTGGTGCTCCGCTCCTCCTTCGTCGATAAATGAGTTATCTAACACTAAAATATATTTTCAAATCGGACCAGTAGTTCCTGAGATTAGCCCGTTGAAGCAAACAAACTCTTCAGTTTTATAATATTAGTATGGATTTTCGATTTAGCGTATACTTCTAAATGCATTGAATATGTGTATAGGATATTCTTTTTTTTTATAGAAAACGTTACAAATCAATCAATCTTTCCTCAATGATAAGATTAAATGGCTAGGAACGAATTTATGAACTGCTTTTTCTATTATAACGTAACGGTACGTCGAGTGAAATCTCGTTCTTTTGCTTTCAGCTTTAGATAACATCTATTTCGAATGATTTTAGTGTTTAGAATAGTCACATCTTATTTAAGAGTTTTAATTTAATTTAAATACGTAATTGAATAGTCGTTCTTACTTTAAACATTTAATGTGTATAATATTTATTATAATTCTCCATTTTATTACATTTAATTGTATTCAGTTAACGCTTGTGTTTTGTACTGAACAAGATTAATAACGATTTGCATCTATAGCTTCATTTTAACTCGCTTTCTTGTTTGTTTATTTGTTCAGTACAAATTGTGCAATCGATTTCGAAGTAACTTATCACTTGTCCTCTTCAAATGCGAATTTATACACACATGGCAGATAATAATTATTTAAATAGCAACATCTTTTTAATGTGCCTGCTTTTTAAACGGAATAAAAAGTTAAAGAAAATTACATATAAAATACCGAAAAACGTGGGTAGCATACATTATGCTTTGCACTCCTTAGTGCAAAGAGTAACTGTCTTCTCACAACCGTTCATATATTTTGCAATGCAATAAGACAGTGACGTAGATGAACTATTGCGAATTATCTGTTGCACGTAATCTATACTTTTCGTTGCTTTATATCTAAGTAATCTAAGTAAATATATGAATTATAGTATAACAGATTCTCTAATGCCCGGTTTCTGAGATACTCGGATAAACTACCAATAGTTATTGACTCAACAAAGTTATCCATAAGACAAACTGTCAAATGGCCCGTTGAGTTTTAGTGACATTTATCGTATTATTGTGTGTTCAGAAACGCAATTTGAAAAGATATATAACGCTATTGAACAGATCAACTACAATTAAATTACCCCACAATTACTTTAAAAATAAAATAACTATATAAAAAATAAAAATAAAAATAAAAAACTACAATTAAAAATAAGACACACCAATTTTCATGGTTACTTGGTTTAATGATACAAAACGGATATTCTGTAGCGCTACTTAATAACATGTTATATTAATCCTTATGGATAGCATAAAAACCTTCTCCATGAAAAAAGACTTAGGTATGCCAACTTTCAAGGTGATCGATCGAGGGATCCATATAAGTCATTGATATACAAAAACCCAAGATGTACACTTAACGTCTCACAGCTGGCATACAAAAATGAGTGCATAATTTTGGATTTTGCAGTCATTTCCAATAGTCTCACGTCGCCTGCGTCCTTGTAAAAAAAATTTAAATAATTCAGCTAAGGTTGAATTTGCAAAATCATAAATATATCGCATAACTATAACCACGTATGTATATTGGGTAGTTTTTGCGGTCGGTTTTGAGCGCTACTTTTATTCGAGACCGTACGTCTTGGGTTTTTATATGTCTATGATAGAAGTATAATGAAAATACAGTTTCTTTAAGGCTGAATCTGTTGAAACCTCTGAACGTATAGTCATAGGTAGGTAGGTAAGTAGATCTATCTATGGTCAAGGACGTTTTGGAGTAGATTATGTAGAAATCGGTTTTATTTGTTGTTCAGCACTTTTATTACCTATAGTGTGTAAAGTATTACTATTTTTCGAACCTAAAAAATATGCAAGTATGAGCTATGAATTTAGTTAGTATTAAGAGACTGTAAACCTAAATTAAGACTTCCTTAATTCACACACACAATAAGCAGTAAAATATTATTGAATTACCTTATATAAGTTTAATTTTTTGATTATAGAATTTAATAATGCCAATTAAAAGAAATGCTATCTCGAAATTTGAAAACGACACTGAAACCCAGTTGTCTAATTTCATGTTCGAACCGTTTTTAACATAAAATGTGTAGCTACTACCTGTCGACATCAGCTGTATACATATATGGGTAAATAGTTGAATATTTCAAAAACATGTTTCAACAAATACAGTATCTACTCTTCGGTAAGAATTACTTATACAAAGGATTATCCAGAATGTATACTATCCGTGTATATTAATCTAGAAAGGACAAAATCCATTATGTATTATTTATTCTCTCATAACTGGCATATCACTATAATTTGAATAAACAATTGTTGCTAAATAATTACTGAAATATACGTATCAAAGGTTATGTAATTTTAATAGCGACTGTTTGCGACTTCGTCTGCATTTTTGTCATTATAAATGATGATATCATACATCATCTTTAACAGTTTATGCAGTTTACAGCGAGATATCTTTCAAACTTATCGTGATTTCGCTAATTTACTAAATTGTCTTTATACATTATAGCCCTCGTGTTGTTCTGATGTATACGCTACATTAATGTAGAGTTTCATCAAAATCCGTTCAATACTAATTAGTAATAGTAGGATTAGATATTATTAACCTTCAATTATTTTTGTAACTACATCTGAAGGATTTTTTTTTTAATTCTATAAATAAATAACCATTGTATCTTTAGTACCTAGTAATAGCTATGTTATATTTTGGTTGCGAAAGATGTTCATAAACATAAAAAGTCTTTTCTTTCTGTCTATTCTTGCAAACACATGACGTCATAATAAACCAATACAATTATCACATTTATACCTATAATGTACTAGATTTTGTCCACGGGTTTCCCTCGGGAGCAGTCTCTTTTTCGGCGTGAAAATTACCCTACGTCATTTTGTGCCCCTCTGATAACATGTGTACGAAATGAAATTCAGATGATCAGATATCTATCAGATGATCAGATATATATGTCTATTTTATCAATCAATCATTTATTAGTGTCATCTATAATATACATTTTACCAAGCTTTGTGACATCATACCCGGGAGTGAGATTATTCACTTTTGACGTTAGATAGTCTACTTTCCATTGAGTAATCACGTCGTAATTGCCAACTTCAACAAAGGTTTGTCACATATTACGCCACTTTTATAAATGCACAAGATATTACAAAATTCGTATTAGTTATTCAAATTGCAACGTAAAAGTTAAGTAAATCATTTTATCGAGTTATGTAATACGATTAGAGTACAAAGTTGATTTGTTTTATAGTTTATTTTGTTATATTTTAATTATAATTCCACCAGATAATGAAACTTTGTTACCGGTTCGAATCGTCAGAATTCATTAACATTTGATACGTTGAGAGCAGGTGAAAACCTACTGCACCAATAACAATAAAACAAAGTCGTTGTCCGTGTCTGGCTACGTGTCCCCTTAGTTCTTTTAAACTACGCAAATGATTTTCATTTGGCTTTCAGTGAAATTTAGATAATTTCTTACAGAAAGTTAACACGTATAACACATTCATATTATAATGAAAGAGAGTAGAGAAGTATCGACACGGGCTTAATGTGGCAGTCATAAGGACTGCCGACTGCAATGAAACCTAAAACAATGGGAAAACTGTGTTCTTTTTTTAATTTTTCTATCAATCTCAAAATTTTCAAACAATCTGAATTATTTAAATGTAAAAATTTGCAAATTGAAATTATTAAAACATTAGACTGATTTTCACATCTATTTGTATTCCGAGCAATAATACTATATATTTTTATACAGTTTATGAATTAATCAAAAATATGACGGACTGCACAACATTCATATTCCATGTACAGAGGCCATTATACTACGTGTGGCTAGTCTGTCGCAAGCTCAACACGTCACAAGCAAGTCAGTGACGCTTCACTAGCATGTCGAGGTCATCGGTAACGCGAAAGCATCAGTTTTCCTCCTACCTACATTCACTAAAGATGTTTACACATCAAGAATATTTTGCGGGCTCTTACAACGCTAACACTGAAGGTAATCCTAACGGTATATCCCAGCTATTTTCACTAATATAGTAAATTATACTTATTAGGTGAAGTATATTGATTACCTTGAAGATTTAATGCAACTCAAGGCATTGGCCTTTACAACATATTTCAATCATAGAAGTTATCAGAGATTTAAAATTACGTGCAACAAAAAAAGCTGCGCATCCGACTTACGAAGTTTCATTGGCTTCGATGAAATATAAATGCCACAAAGTTCCATAAAAATATAGGATATTACGCGTCTAAATCATTGGGATGTTTATGACGACACACTAGTCCATTGAACCCTTGCGAAGTCGGGACAGATCCAGGGCTGTAGCTAGAGTCGAATTTGAGGTAGGGCAGCATTGGTAACAGGTAGGTCGGAAGTAAACAATTTATCATAATTGATCTGCCCTCGTATGTCACAAACTGTGGTATGTTCGGAAAAGTTTAGATACCTATTGCTAATTTTTTTTTAAATCGCAAACTATGAACAAACAATTTAATTATAATAATATATCTTAATTTTTAGTATTTTTAGCTAGGGCATCGTGATTTCAAGGTAGGGCATTGCCCCACAATGCCAACCCCCTAGCTACGGCCCTGGACAGATCACTAGTATCCCATAAAATACCACAAAGTTTCATAAAAATTATAGGATATTACGTATCTAAATCATTTGGATATTTTTGATGGCGCAATAGTACATTGAACCCATTCGAAGTCTGGACAGATCGCTAGTCTATACTAATATATAAAGCTGAAGAGTTTGTTTGTTTGTATGGTTGAACACGCTAATCTCAGGAACTACAGGTCCGTTTTGGAAAATTATTTCGATGTTAGATAGCTCATTTATCGAGGAAGGCTATATATCATCACGCTAAGACCAATAGGAGGGAAGCGCCAATGAAGAATGTTTAAAAATCGGGCTGTTATTTCCTTTTAGCTGCGTGTTAGCGTTAGTATTATATACGTTGTCATGGTAACTTTGTAACTTTCTATCGCAAACATTTTTAAAGTTTATTCTACGTTTCTTTTGTTTCCACTTTTTTATTTGTAATTTATTACGTACTAGCGGGCCCGGCAGACGTTATCCCGCCGTGATTGCCGTGACTATAAAAAAATCCGTCACAAATTATATACCAAAACGTTCCTCGTGAATCACTTTACCCACTGGTGAAAACCACATAAAAATCCGTTCAGTAGTTTTTGAGTTTATCCCGAACAGACAGACAGACAGACGCGGTCAGGGACTTTGTTTTATACTATGTAATGATGATTATAAAAATAAAAGTGCGTGTATGTAAAATTAAAATAATAACTTTTTGGTGAATGGATATGGCTACAAGTAACAAAAAAATATATTTTTTTAATCATGTTTGTATTTTATATTATTATATTTTGTCTGTCTGTTTGATTGTTTGTTCCGGGTTATGTCCGAAACGGCTGGACCTATTTTAACGGGAATTTTACTGGCAGATATCCGAAATTATAGCGGGTGACATATTTTATTTATTGAACTGTTACCCGTCTATTCGTCCGTGTGAAATTTATCAAAAATATGTTGTTTATTGTAAACAAGCGCGTAAGACGTGCGCTTTACTGGACTTTAAAAATAAATGTACATCATTGAAAGTTATATGTGTGTATATTATTGTTTTGGTCAATTTGGCGGCCATTTTGTTTTATTTACCGTGCTTTCGTCTATATAACTCAGTAATTATAGCAGCGTATAAGAATAACTTCATTATATAGACAATATGGGCATATTATATCTATTAAAAGATTTAACACATATTGTTCGATGATGTATAACTTCAAATTTGTATTATTTTCTTATATGGTCTAAGTGAGCACTGAGGGTGATAAATTGTAGGTTAAAGTTCCAGGTATGTTGCTGATGATAAATCCTATCCCATTCGATATGGTACTATTAGTATTCACATATCTAATGTACACGTTACATGATACAGTAGATGGCGTGCGTGTCGTATATACAAATGTTTTTGAAAAAGCATTTCTGTAATGTACGCACCTACTCATAATTTTACATTTCTTTAATACATTTTAAAAAAGTGCGTGCGGTGCCGCGAGTAGCACCTAGTATACTATAAAAGTAAACTTTAAGTCATCTCATGCTGTCGCTAAGTATTATAGCAAAATGGATTATTGAATATTCAGAATTTACGTAATTTGTTTTCTTTCCTTTACTTCTCGATAATAGTTTAAGTTTCTGTCTGAAGTATGTCAAGATAATTTTTTCGTGAAAGATAAAAAACGATAAAATGTTATTCAGACTTACGGAAAATATCTTTAAATTCATGTGTTGTATGTATTCATTTAATTCGTGTCTTAGTCATTTGTTATTTCTTTCTATAAAATATAATGACTTTTTACTATAAACTGTAGTTTTACTATTGCTTTGAATTTACTATTTATGTTAAAAGAAAATTATTTTCAAATACAATTTGTATCAATATATCGTTGAAAGTGAATTTCTTGTTTGCATCCAATATCATTTCTATATAGCAATATTAAAAACGATGTTATATTTTATAATGTAGCTAAGGATTCTTACAAACTTAAAAAAAAATATATTAACAGACTTGTTTTGTGGTTTGTTTTGAAATCGTTTGTTAATTATTTAATTGAGAGTGTTTATCTCTTACGTATATTTTTTTAAAATAGAATGTTTAAATGTAATAATTTTTCCAAAGTATATTACCACTGTTTGATAAAATAAATCATTTGATAAATAAACAATTTTTTAAACAGAACTAACAAAGTAAGATAGATACACATATGATTTATATGTGATATCAAATTAAGTTCGAACGAGGTTAGGAATCGGTTTTGAAAAGTAGTTTGTTACTTTTTAGTTTTCTTTACAATATTATATATTAAATTTGTTTCATTATCTGTTACGAAATCAAATGTCGAATTAGTATCCTAACAAAATTGTATAATGCAAAACCACTATAATAGTCAAAGATTCATTTGTTGCTTTGTTATTATAACTTGGATATACTCATGATACTCTAGAGGAATAGTTTGTTATGTAAACATCTTTGATTGTATATTTATAAAAATGTTATTACATCATTTACTAACCGTAGTATTGTCAAACATTCTCTTATTGTTGTTATCATTTAACTCAAAAATGAAACGATAATGAGCAGAGTGAACGTGAAATGGCAATAATGGACAACAGGGGAACAAGAGTCATTAAACACATCAAATCACTTTTTAATCATCAACTTAACTAAACACATGATTGCACGTGAACAAAGCGTGTGCTACTGCTTTCTATTAGTTCCATTATTGTTTTTTTTCCTACACATTTTAGAAAAGCAACAATCAATTCTTCGATTTATCTAGACAAAGGCGACACCTACACCTAACAAGGATTATACGATTTCTACTTACAATAGATTTCGTTAGTATCTACATGAAACTACAAGTAAGTGTAACACAAAATAACTGCCTAATGCAAGTTCAACGGATTATCGAATGTAAATTTCTGTATTGTAGATAAGGCTATCCCCATTTCTGATTATTCAAGCATATTATTAATAAATTAACTAATTTGCTTTAAGGCATAAATAAATAGATAATTCAGTTACGTATGTTGTATATATTACGTACATAGCGATATAACTAGACTTCTACAAGAACATAATACTCAATCAAATTAAGTTGTCCTTAGGACAGTTATTATTATTTTGTTGTATATATGTTTATACATGTATATTTAGATCGAATCGAATAAATCATCCGATTAGTTACGGATATACTTAGATACAAAAATTATCCTGTTCAAGCGTTATTAATAATTTATTCTGCATTTGGTATTTTAGTTTTTTTTTTATGTAAATATAAATAAATACGTATGTATACTATGTGTGACTGTATCTCAATTCATTTTCTTGTTGAATAACTTTATTATCATTTTAATGAAGGGACCGAGACTTGTTCAAGACGTTATTTATTATATCGTCTACTAATTATAACTTGTAAGGGATATTAAAATAAGATTATAGATTTTTTTTCATTTTTTACAAAATTACTCAGTATATTTTGAAAGCGCTCGCACTTTACACAGGTATTTGTATGAAAATTTAATAAACAGTGTAATTGACACAATACACGACTGTTTACTTAGAAACGGAATTTTGTGAAGTTAGCATGTTTAAAAACTAGCTGGTTAGAATAATAACGTTAGAAACAGTTAAGTAACCCTAAAAAATAGCATACTGTTTAGCGACGAATTATATTTTTTTACATATTAATACTTTCTGTTCTAGAAATAACATAACTAAGAATCAGAATTTACTTTTTCCTAAATTTAAAAATATACAACATGGTGCATTCTATATTTCCGCTTCTATCGTAAAATTAGAACATGATACATAGAAATATAGGTTGGATCATTAACTCTATAAATAACGAGAAAACTATTAAGTTAAAAATAATAAAACTTAAATTATAACACCACACAAAACTAAACTCGAAAGTGAACCGTTCACGTGACGCTTTGCATTTATGTGCATCGTATTGTCATTGAATATCGTTATCAATCAATAAATTCCAGAATAAAATTCGTATAGTCAACACTTCACTAACATATGGAACATTTTCTTTGAGAAAATGCGGTATGCGGTTAACCTTAGTGACAGAGGGGAATCCATTGATTTTTCGCGTAGCAAGTTGACGTCACGGACGCGACAGAATGGCGGCGCGCGCCGGCCCGCGTCTCACCGGCGACTGGCAAACTGAATCTAGTCGAGAGGAAACGGTCAAACGGTAGTTGCCATGCCGTCTTAACTTCTTGTTCTCTTTGACAGTAACATTTTTGACCTTCCATATCGATTAATCCTCGTTGCCTAACACCCAGCTGATTTTAAATTCAAATTCCATATACCTTTCATATTTATCCTTTACGTTAATATGTCTACGAAGTAACACATATTATTCAAATCGAGACAAAATTCCTCATTCATACTAATTGTAGTTTAATACTGTTCAATGTTTCTCGATCTTACTACAATCTATTTCTACTAACTCCAATCAAACTAGATCAGTCGCTACACTGATTAGCGGTTTTGATATGCGCCTGTAGAAATAAATTAGCAACGATGTTCTTACTCATTTAGTGATAATATTCCAAATGATAATAATTTCATAATAACTACAGTGGTAATATCATTATATTAAATAACAGGTTTTGTTAACGTTAATATAGATTTTGAAACTAGATTACAACCCTTGCTATTCGCTGACAATGTAGTTTTTATAGGTGATTTTTTTAAACAGTTGTTTTTTGTATTTAAAAGTCAAATCCTTTCTCCCTATAATAGTAATAAAGAGTAATGCAATATCTATGCAGAATAAGAAATATATAGAATATTACGTTACGTTAGTTTTATTATTATCTGTATTATTTAATATTGTGATATTTCTTCATAGCGTGCAATGGAAAGATTGGGGTGGTATTAAATATGTCTCTAATACAAATATTTCAAATAGTATATTGTATAAGTTACATATAAAACTCATAAACAAAAAAAAAACACGTAGACTTCGCTTAGCATGCCTTACTTAATATTTATAGCAATGTTTGAAAAGTGTTACATTACATATCGAAAACAAAGTTGAATTGTAGCGACTACATTATCAATTACTTACCTATTAATCACTATTTAAACATGATAGTATCAGAATTTTCCTATTTCCATTACAATAATTGCAAATTCTCTATTATAATCTTCTAAATGAACATATAAAAAAATGATTTATTCCGAGTTAATCCATTTAGAATGTTATTCTTGAAGTCTAGACATTCCGGTTCCTATCATTTCTTTTTAATAATTTCGCTCTAATACACTATCCTGTATAATATAATCATTAGGGATTTTTTTACATAATTTATGGTTTATCTCGTCTTTTAGCAATGGATTTACTTATAGCGCTAATATATCAAATCCCTGTAACACTCCTTTTTGGCATGATGCCAACAGACATTAAGAGTTTCGTTTTAATATATTTGTGCATAAAAGCTATCGATTACCCTGTTTTGTAATCCATACTCACGTAATATTATTTCCAAATTGAAACGATATAGACACAGCGTTTAGCGTTTTCGGGCAGTGCGACGATCTACGTAGGTTCGAACTTTTGCGAACCATTACGCTTCTTTTAAATAGTAATTTTTAGTAACTAGGGCTTAGGAAGTAACAATTAGAGATACCCGAAAATTAATCCAAATAAATCAGTTAAGTCTCATGAAATAAAAGGATTTCCGCAAGAAAACTAGTTAAATTATAAATTTAAATTGAATACTTCGTTTATTATTTAGCAACCGAAAAGCTTACGGTAACGGAAAAAAAATTATCCGGCATTTTTCTAAGCCCGCCTGTCTAGCTATGACTCTCTTGTTGAAAATATGTCACCAAGTATTTGTATTGGTAGCTGCACTTGGGAGCCAGTCCCGTTAGATTTAACATGTTTATCATTTTGGACCTCATCGTCATTTAACAGCAACTCAAACGCTAAGACCTATTTTGTTTTATCGAATTATGACTTATTCAAGAACATCAAGCCACGTTTTACAATCCTTGTTTCAAGTAATCACCTTCCTAGAATTCTTTAACTGAAATTAAAAGTAATGCCGGTATTGCTTCAATTGCCGAATAATAGAACTAGGTAAGTAAGACATTTTCAACCGCAAATTACCTAGCTACCTCAAAAATGAACACAATAAGTAACAGACTACTTCACCACTATTAAATTTCATAGCATACTACTATTATTAACATTATCTTCCTCGTAATGTATTCATATTATATATTAGACGATAGATTTTTGTTTGTTTCTACATGTAATTGGTTTCTTGGAAACGGTTCTAATGATTTCAATTAAATTTTATATTTAAACTAGCGGGCCCGGCAGACGTTGTCCCGCCCTGCTTATGAAAAAAATCTTGACAAACTATATACTAAAACGTTCCTCATCAATCGCTCTATCCACCGGTGAAAACTGCATGAAAATCCGTTCGGTAGTTTTTCAGTTTATCGCGAACAGACAGACAAACAGACGCGGTAGAGGACTTTGTTTTATACTATGTAATGATAATATTTTGTGTGACTTTTCAAGTTTAAATAGATGTCATTGTTTTTTTTTTCAAAAACCGAATGCTGTCAGTCGCTCAGGTACCTTTTTAATAAAAGAAATTAACATATTTTTATATTAAAATTTCGACCAGCAAGGTCAGTGCAGGCTACTATGCTGTAACCGGTTTCATTTGAGAATTTTAGAGATAAATATACTATTGTATTCTGTTATGTCTAATATTATGAATTGCTATTTTCTATAAAGCTATACTCCACACAAAACACAAGTACGACATGACAATTACAAAAAATATGGATGTAGACAAATCAAATCGAAAATACTTTATTCAGTTTAGGCCATAATAAGGCGCTTATGAACGGCAAAACTACCACCGTTTTGGAAAACAACCGAAGGGACAACCATCGAGAAGAACCGGCAAGAAATTCGATCGGGTACATCTTTTTAACATATATATATACTTCCAATACATTATACGTTACAATCGTTTTTAGTAGCTGGAGTCAATCCCAGACATCACCATCGTCGTTCACATATTGATCCATTCTATAATAGCCTTTTCACACCAAAACCTGCTTGACGTGGCGCTTAAACTTACAGGTAATAAATTCGTAGAATTACATTTAATATCATGTTTTCTCTAGCATATCAAAAAGACTGCTTTGCTAATTTATTGTTCTTTAGTTGACGCGTCCGCGCGTCACATGAGGCAAGCAGTAGTCTGTAACCTTGAAGCAGGTGTGTCAAAATACTATTGCGACGCGTTATCACACCGTATTCACTCGTAAACACGTCGTGATCAATACGTTTGTTTATTCTGCCTCGTAATTCAAGCTAAAATGCCAAACTAAAGATGAAGTAGTTACCACAGGCTGTAGTTGTATAAAAAACACCATTAGAATTATGTATAGTAGAATACTAAACTACATTTAATTATTACCCATTGACATATAAAAACCCAAGACAAACAGCCTCGAATAAAAGTAGCGCTCAAAACCGGCCGCAAAAACTCCCCTATATACTACATAGGTGGATATATTTATGCCATAAACATGTGATTTTGAAAATTCAACCTTACCTGAACGATTTAAAGTTATTTTTACAAGGACGCAAGCGAAGTGAGACTATTTGAAATAACCGCATAATCCAAAATTATGCACTCATTTTTGTGTGCCGGCTGTGAGACGTTAAGTGTGCATCTTGGGTTTTTGTATACCAAAGTTATACCTCAAAGAATATTTAATAACATAAAAAATCAACTAGTTAAATTAGCTACAATAATATTTAAATTGTGAAATTCAATTTATTTTATATATGAATTTATTTCTTAACTATTCATAATTAATTGCAATTATTCATAATAATAAATTTATTTCATACTACTGTAAAGAGGTAGAGTTTGTTTGCTTATAAGAGACAAGCTCCAGAACTATTAATTTAATTCTATTACTGATTAAAATCTCATGTCGTCTTATGACAGAAAACATGATTCCTGAAAGATATAGGTTATGTTTTATTATTATTGAGTAATATATTGTAATTAATGCGAATAAAGTCGTATACTAGTATTTCATAATCTTACACGTGTAACATACACTCGAATTTTTAGTTCAGAACAATAAACTATATTTCAAATTCGAAAGTTTTGACTGTGATGGTAGTAACAAAACCTTACTTTCTATTTACCAACATAACTTCAATTTCATCGATGATTATCTTAGACTAAAAAATGAAATGAATACAGTCCGCGCCTAACTTTTTGACCGCTGTGAAATAGATGCGCAGAACATAAATTTAAGTATAAATGTGTATTATATTATGACATCGAGACAAAGACAGATAAATAAATGCCAATTTTAGATTCCTATAATAACACATTAACTTTTCTTTGTATTAAATTCTTGACTATATTATGCGCGAACTTACGGCTATATTAGAACAGTCAAAACGATTGTTGAGGACAGTACAGTGTATATTTTTATGATTCGTTGTCATTATTATAACACGAACAACATTTTTTTGTCGAAAGGATTAATTGAGGCTTAGATAATTATCTATCACTGTGTACCATTTTTTTCAGTTCGAAGCTGCGCTTCTATTGTAACATTGTAAAGTATTAGTATCTATATTCAACTCTGTTTACATGAAGGTATAATACCTAAGTATATCAATATAGGTAAAAATGTAACCAGTGTACTTACAATGGTAAATAATGTATTCAAGTTGATAAATCTAGGTTATAATTTCTATGCCTGTAAATATCCTTATTACTCAAACTATTGAGCAAATATCTCTTTCCGAGGGAAGTCATGGACTTAATCTCCACGCTAGCTTATAGCGTACTTATTGTAACGACGTAATGACTTGATAACTTCTGTTTTTCTCATGAAGTAATTACACACTTTGTATTACTAAAATTGCCAAACGTCCCGCTCCGTAATTACGTATTTCGCAGCAGTAAACAAATAGTAGGTAGATAATTATTTAGTTATATTAGATAAGTATTTAGTTATCTGCTTGAAAATGATATGAAAATGAAATGAATCCAGGTATAAATATATCAGTCATAATTTAAACTACAATGAATAGCTTTTGTACAAACTTTTACTTGGAAGATTTTGATATTACATATATAGTGCCAGCACTGTTAATGCTTTGCTTAGTAAGAATTTTCAATTCTCATGCAAATATTTTGCCATTTCTGTCAACACTTGGAGTCTACTTATAAAGGGATGAAATTATTACGTTTTCCTTATCGGTCAACCAATGTTAGGCACCAATTAAATTCAAACCAGCAAACGTATTCCAATTCTGAAAAACTCGTCGAAGCTTGATATTTTGAGTATCGTACATAATACAGTTATTTGGCCAAGAAAACAACAAATCCGACTTCTAATTAATAACCATAAAAGCATTTCTCACTTAGGTATATCAAACACAAAGTTAATAAATAATAATTACTTACTAAGTAAAGGAAACCGACTAGTAGAATGTTTTCCGGTCGGTGTGCTAATCGCGCTGATATCGCTCTGTGAGCTGTGAAGGCTGCTCTTGCCACTGGCGTTGTTTGATCCCAGCTCCATACGCATATGACGCATATGACGACTAAACAAAAATTACACATTATTTAGAGTTATGTTGTTTTAATCTGATGAAAAACAGTCAACTGATTAACAAACATGTCGTGTTATTCGGAGATATGGAATATTTTATTAACTTTAACCCAGCGATTTCACCTACGGTAAATCTAAATTATTCATGTCTTTTCATATATAGCATGTGCGTACTTTCCTGCACTGTACCAGATTAGTTGCCGTTTAGAATTACACTCCGCTCCTTTGGGTCGTAATGTGAAACAATATTATATAGAATCTTCTCTAGTAAAATACTTATTTAATAGAAATATGTCTTTTTTTTATTTATACTTTTGTTACTTTCTGATATTAGAGCGGTCAAACATACAACTACCTCTCTTTATAATATTTTTAAGTATAGTTCAGCTAGATAATTAAATTATATTTCAATAATTATTATATACTATTTCTTCTTTTTAAACGACTGCAAAAGGAGGTTCTCAATTAGGTTGTATTTATTTTAAATTTTAATGTTTGTTACCTTAGAAATTCGTCATTTGTAAATTGACTTATATTTGATTTAATTGGAAAAAGGATATTTTCAAAAGGCTCCCATTTTAATTGCATTAGCATTGGATCTTGGATTTTGAAGACATGCAAGGGAACTATCAAAAACACTGAAGGAAATGTATAGTGATACTAGCGGACCGGGCGGACGTTATCCTGCCTTGAAAACAAAAAAAATCCTAAAAGTCGATCGCAGCGCCACCTGCCGGGTCCAATTGTGAATCTAAACCATTCTCGAATCTCCACGAACACACACAAAAAATTTCATCAAAATCGGCCCAGTCGTTTAGGAGGAGTTCAGTCACATACACACGCACACAAGAAATATATATATTAAGATTTATATGACAATCCATAGTATAGGTAGGTATCTAACTATGGTCAACCATATTCTGGTGCATTTTTTATAGTAGATACTTTTGAAGTCGAAAAAAATATTTTGTATTAGAATGTTTAATATACGCACCCTTTTGGTTTGACATTAACGTTGGTGGATTTGGAATTTATCATTCTGGTAACACTGCATGAAGTTTGAGAACGTTGCAAAGTGAAAGAACAATCCACTTTAGATTTAATATCTTTAAATGATTTAATTTTGAAATCAGCTTTTGTCTCTAATGAATTCTTTTTTGATAAATTCTCACGCCTGTCGGTCTTTTTGATAGCTTTTGGACTACTTTGCACACTATTATTCGTTTCGGTTTTCCTGTTTGATAACATAATCTTTAATTTACTTGGCACATCCCGCTTAGGCATTTTGTACTTTTTCAACGTAAAGTTTTTCTTCTCGTCTTTAGCTTTTTCATCAGGCTTTACTTCTTTTTCATTATGGAGCGAATTTCTCTTGCTGTTGTTTTTTGGTGTTTCGTCTTCATCCACCAAATGAGAAATACAATCCAATTTTTTATCAATGATGTTATCTTGAAGAGGTGAGAAATAAGCGTTGATACTAGAAGTACTACCTTTTTTCTGGCTACATTCAGAACGTGTTGATGGTGTTGATCCTTCAGGTGACATGTCAACAATAACATTTAAAAATACCGGAGAAGAACGATGATTTTCAAAATCTGTGTAAACGCCACTAGATTCCATGCAAGAATCTTCATTTCTATTGACAATTAAGGGTGGATTACCATTTCCATTCTTCCCACCGTAAAGAGCCCCGTCTATAACTTGTGCTCTTCGATCACCCCTTTGCATATGATCATCCAGACCGTCTGCGTCGCTTTCAGTAAAGAAATCCGAATCAGTCATTGGATCTGCTCGTCTTGTCACGGGAACATTTTGCCAGTCCATTTCTATAACATCTTCTCGATTTCCCATCGAATGATCTGCACCTCTACTCACTGGCCTCGACATTTCTCCGTCGCCTTGATAACCATCTAGGCTTGTAATGCTAGTTACACTGGTGATAAAACTATTAGATACTTTTGAAGTTTCCATAGATTTGGGATAATCATTTTTACCATCCGAATACGTTTGTGAATCGTGGACAGTTGATGCGGAAAACTGTGAATAAGTACTTATTTCACCATTTATGTCAGAATTATCTAGAGGCAGATCTTCTGGGGATGGTGTCTGTTCAATTCTATGAGACATTAGAATATTTTCTTGTTTACTGTCTAATGGTATGTCTAAATTAACAACATTATCAGCGATAGAACTGACTGGCTCTAAAATGCTACTGTGAATTGAAGGCATAAATTCTTCATCCACCAAATTGGAAACAAATTCTTCGTTTTCTAGGAAATTTCCTTTTAGTGGTAAATTTAGAGACCTTGAATGGTGTGATTCGATTTCATCAGCGCAACCTATTGTTATTATATTATCTGCTAAAGATTCATGGACAACATATGTACTATCTTTACCAGTATTTATAATAGATTTAAAATTTGTAGCAGGCCCATAGTAATCCGAAACTATATTCTGATTTTGAGGTTGTTGGTTGTTATCTACATCTTCAAATTTCTCGTTTTGTATTGTTGACGCTGCAGAACTACTTTCAGTCTTATCAGTTGAAGGAGTATCACCATTATCTGGTGAAGCTTTTAAATGATTACTATCGCAAAAAATCGGCAAGCCTTCTACTGTTGGAGAAAAAGCATTCTCTAAATAACAAATATCATCCATTTGATCTGGAGTCAAAATTCCTAAACTATCATCCAATGAATTTTCTTCATTTGTTTTATTTAGTGAATTGTCATTTGGGCTTAAATTTGGTTCGAAAATTTTCGAATGCAAATGTGATTTTAAATGTAAACAAAGATCAGACCTGGAATGAGTATTAAAAATCTTTTTAACCGGAAAGTTAAATTCATTTTCACATGAATATTCAAATTCTTTCATAGGTTTATCGTCAAAATTTAAAACGTTTGGCAATTTATCTCCATTTTTGATTGAAACGGATGATTTCTTAAAATTTTGGGATTTCTGACAATTTGCTTCAAAACTTGGCCTATTCCAAACATTTACTTCTGTTGTTTCTTTGAAAGACGTTGAAGGATCCGACTGGAGATCAAACAACAAACTGTATGGTCCCGATTCTTCTTCATCATTTTTGTCAACAAGTTGTTGTGTAAGATCATTTATTAGACCTTTTGTCTTTTTGTCCACTTTGCACTCTTGTTTTTTTGATATTTCATTTAGTTTCTCTCGTAGATCTAAAATCCTAGGATTCTGTTCTACCACCTTATCCAAACTTAGACTCATTTTCGGCATTAGTGACACGTAAGTCTTACATAATATTTTATCTTTTATTTCATGTGTCGTTTTCGAATCAGTGGTTCGTGATTTTTCGGTAATGTCGGTTATGGGTTCAGCTGTAGAAATTCTTTCTTTTGTCCTTATTTTGGCATGATCCGTGGGGAATATAGCTCGAAATTCTAGGGTTCGTAGTTTGCCTTTTTTATCGATGGGAATCTGAAAATATAAAAATACGTAAATGAATACAAAATAACAATCTAATTAAACATATTATAATCATGCATTAATGCATGAAATTAAAGGATTAATTGTGCCACATTTTAATAACAGTAACATAATGAGATATATAATAACTTCATATTGTTAATAATCGTCTCAATCATATTTTTGTCTTTTTATAATCTTTTGTTAAAGCGAACTAATATATTTGAGGATTTATGAGATTTATCGTCGTATTATGAGTATCTTCAAACATCATGGAGATAGTCATTATGTAGCTGGATAAACATTGGATGTTACCGAAGCAGGGCTGTATCGAAGTCGAGATTCAATCATCATGTATTATTTATTTTACTGTAAATCGTTATTATAGTGGTTTACATTGATTTTTTTTCAATTGAAACTATAATATGATTAGGTAAAATTTCTAACCGTGCCGGTAAATACGAGGATTTTACGTAGGTAAATGACCTAAATCTGTGAACCTTAACGTTTAAATTACACATTGTATCGCACGCAATAAGACTTAATGTTTACGTGTTATTTATGTAAAATCTCATTCAAAAGAATTATATTCAGCAATGAAGTGTAAAGCATTGCAATAATTCTAGTTATTATAACTGTATTGTTTCTTTACCGAAATGTTAAAGAAAAAAAATGAGCAGTCACGGAACGCCTGGAAGATGTGAAACATCGAAATTGTTCGAATCGAACGATTCTCAAATTACACTGTAGGTATGCTAGCTCAGTGCGGCAAGAGAGATTGCGGACATTCGTTTGCGCATGGCATCGCGTCGCCACGTCTCACACACACACCACGGCCTGTATCGCCACGCCAACGATCAGTTTTACCTTCGCCTATAGATGTTTCACATCAATAAGTTAAAATTATATAACTATTTAGAACAATTGAGTTCCGTACATATAAATATTTGTCGTATTTTTTTTGTTTTTCTATATGTGAAGTTATTGTCATTGAAATATGTGTGTGTTATTGTGTTAATTATTGTATTGAGCAACCTACACGTTCAGTACGTGTATACCTTTCCTTAAGTAAATCATAGTGGCCTAGTGGTTTGACCGGTAAAATATTAATCCGATGTCTGCAAGTTTGAGCCCCTGCATTTACCAACTAAATTCGCGTACATAGTCTAATTTAAATTGGTAACACTATCGGCTGACGATGAAGGAAAACATTGTGAGGAAACGTAAACCTGAGAAATGTTCTTGTAGTATTACTGTATGTGGGAAAACATAGAACTGTGGATTTCTCAGACTTTGAATTCGCCATTATGTCGTGGGGCGGTGGCGCGGTGATAACGCCCATACTTTTCTTCGGGAAGAGGCCTATGGCCCTGCAGTGGATCTCTTACAAACTGATGATGATAATACTTTTCCTTATCCAATACGTGTTTTGTCTCATTAAGTGAAAACCAAGAAGTTCTGTAAACGTATTATTAAGTAAATAACGAGATCCTGGATGTATATATATATATATATATCCTTGGAATATATTGTATGTATTCCACTTAATTAGGGGAAACACTGGATTCCGTACATTATTGTAATGCTTATAGTACTGTGAATTAATGTTTACTAGGGTTAAGGTGCCGACCACCGCATAATATCTAGCTATAAGGACGGAATGTCCTATGGTCGTGACGAATCGTGGAAAAGCACGGTTGATTAAATGCAACTTGTAAGGCACTACTCTGCTTAAATACAGTCCTGAAATAGGATAATGCTATTTCATCTCTGAGCCTTGAAACGAAAATAACAACAACTATGAACTCCAAGCAAATTAAACTCTACACTCGGTAATTCAAGTAACAATATCGGCTGCATATGTACACACTGTATACACCGCATAGGTATGTGAAAATAAACATACCGCCTAGTGTAAACATGTATCAAATGACACATAGAATACGTCTTGTGCGTGCGAGTTAAAATGTTTTAAAAACACTGACAACAACATTGATAGTTTTATATTCATATGATCAAATTCAGGAATGATTAGAAAAGTAGATTACTTGGACAAAATTATGACTCGCACTTTACTATTACTTAAATTAAATAAAAAAGTTAAAAGCACCAAAGAAATGTTTTATAACTGAAAATATACATTCATCTTAAACTAAAATCTCCTCCTAAGATAAATGCTGAACGATGTGTTATACAAAAACCGCGAATATCTAAGAAACATGTTGGAGATATTGAAAGCTTCGAATTCCTCGTACTTTTCCTATTTTGATAAGCCTCAAAAGGTAGATATAAAATACAAATGAAAACCATTTTTTTAAACTTATATCATTATATCATACATTTTGTACTAAAACATCGATGTTTCCGAGTTCCTGCAATAAACAATCGTTACCCCAGTGTCTGTTCATCACAGTTCACAGAGCACGGTCACGCATGGTAATTTCCATGAATATATGTATTATACCAGTTAGTATAGAGTCTACATATATTATCACATTATCACAGACGTGACGTCCATAACGACACGTTTATATAGTTCAATAGAATAAGCACTATCATGTTTTAAGCAATGCAGTTACCAGACGCCTAAGATAATTGTAATTTGTAACGTCTATACACTACAATTTAACTACATCTTTATCATACAATTGAGTTGGAAGGCATTACGATTTCCTTAAAGATGGTCGTGTAGTGTATAAAGTTATTAAGTTATAAGTTATTATTAGTATTGTTTTATTTCATTTATTTTGCAGAAGAATTATTCACATACATTTGAATTTACGCTATTAACACAAAAATGGCTTATCAGCTGTCTCGTTGTTTTAAAAATAGAATTAGACACAATATTCTTTTAAAATATCCATTCAAAAAAGAAAGTGGAAGTTATTTAAAGTAGATGGATGAATGTAACTGATTTAATTTTATAATAAGATGTTACAGAAGAAGACGCTCCCAAATGAATGGTGCAAGAACATAATAAAACCCATTTTTAAGAATAAGGATGATGAACAGGAATGTAATTACTGTGGAGTAATAAAGCTTACTTAATAATATGAAGCTTTGGAAAGGATAATAGCGAGATGAATAACAGGTGAGACTTAAGTGACTCGGAACCAGTTCGGGTTTATGCCTGGACATTCGACAACAAATGTCGTTTTTGCACTTCGCCAGTGAGAAGTAGAGGAAGGCCGAAATAGTATAGATCGAATATATGAAGAATGATGTATGTGTAATACTGAAATAACCTGTAATAGGGGAGAATGAAAGAGGAAAATATATTGTGCCAACCCTTTCTTTTCGAACTGACTACGTTATTGACCTGATGGGCCTTCACGGTTTCACTGGACTAAGGTGAGCACTTAAGGCTACAAGCTCAACGGTGCCAGAGTGGCCGAACCACGGCTTGGGCTGTTGCAAATTGTGCCAACCCTACTTAAATGGGATAAGAGTAAGTAGATGATGATGATTGCCTACTTCTGTTTAACTGTTTCATAGTAGATTAAATTAATAGCAGTGAACAACATTGTCAATTACTTGGACATAATATGTCTACAAAAAAGAATGTTACAAAAATGATAACAACCCTAATATTGTTCGATAATAAGAAGCATACAAATGATTCCGTAATTAATGTTAATAGCCATAATTTAAGGCCATCCTTATTTCTTTCTCTTAGATTATACAGTTTATGTGTATTGATATAAAAATTTGTTTGTACTAACGACTAATAACACTTATTACTTGTTATATCTTCTTCCTATAAATATTCAACATTCTGACATAGGCCACTTGTTTATATTCCACTTTTATTGACATTCCAATAATTCCTACGAAGCGTTACCATTCCGCGTTCATTATTCGAAACGCAAAACACAGAATTAATTAACTGCGAATATTGTAGTTTCATTAGATCCGGTTTCACCGTCGAATTTAGTATAAGAATTTATAAGACATAACATTTCATGATATTGAAGTATTTCAATAACTAGATCGATGATTTCCTGTAAGTCTTAAAGCATTTGGAGCACAAAGTCACGAATACTACAATATGAATGTCAGACTTCTGATAAATCGACGTCGTCGTAACAAAATGCAGCCGGAATTTTTCAGCCTGATTCCTACAAGAAGCGCAGCGTAGCGCAGGTATGGATTCAAACTCATTACCATTAAAATAGCTATATATACATATCAGAGTAGAAAAAACTACATACGTTCGAGCATCGATAATACAAAAGCGTAAAGCGATATAATATTAGCGTCGAAGCATTTATACACATTTATTTCCGCGATATAATCGTAACAGAACGACTTGTACCAGTTTTCTATTACCACAAGGATATTATTCTGACAGCTATTAACTATTAATATATATTAATACGACAAGAGTTCTATCATTTCTTCTCTTAATAAATTATTTAAGAACTAGCGGCACGCTCCGGCTTCGCACGGGTATAAAATACATAGCCTATGTCATTCACTGAAAAAATGATTAAAATCGATCCAGTAGTTTTGATTTATTCATTACTGCCCGTGGCCCGCCTGCGTTTGTTGCAATGTAAGCGGAAAAAATGTAATTATTTACAATATCACATTAGAACCTCAAAAAAACAGTATTTCTCCACTATTTAATGGTGTTATTATATAAAACCTTCCTCTTCAATCACTCTATCTATTAAAAAAAAACCGCACAAAATCCGTCGAGTTAAAATTTAAGCAACATAGAATAGGACAGAGAAAGCGACTTTTTTTATACTATGTAGTGATGTAAAATAGTTTTGTGTGTTTCTTCAGTGGTTTCAATTACCACAATTTATTCTATCCAGTTCTGATATAATATAACATGAGAATCACAATAACAGTACCCTATTAGAATTTAACAACAGCGAACGGCTATTTAAATTTGTCGGACTTTGATTCCATTAGTAAATATACGACCATAACAATACAATATAAATGACAATGTCATGCCATTTCACGGTATCAAAAGAGTTCATGTTCAAAACTTATATAAACACCTATTTAATTCAAAACTACTAAGTACAAACTATGAATATATACTTTTTAAATTAGACATAGTTAGTTATGCGTGCCATTTTTTAAATGTTTTTACCACTTATCACAGAGTAAATCAAATAAAAATTTAATTGCAAAAGCCTTGATCACTTCAATTCTTGTTACTAAAACTCATGCGTAATATAATTTGCAATTAAGTATTTGAATTAAAAAACCGAATCTATAATAAATCATTAAGTGATTATATGTATTCTGCCTGCATATGTACCTACATAATATATAAACGTACGTACATCTGATTTAAAACTCTTGTTACCAACGAACGCAATCAATTAATAAAGTTTTTCATGTTTTTAATCGTGATCGGCATTACTTGATCAAATTTTATTGAAACAATAAGCATACGTTCTATGACTACGATCTGTAATGGAATTAATCTATTTCAAGGTCTATCAAATCACTATAACAAACAATTACGGTTTAGCTGGTCTAAACTTAAATATATATCTATCAGACACAAACAAAAATACATTTATATAATACTAGCTAACCCGTGCCCGATTCGTTGGATGGTAAACATTTTAAAAAAATCTACTTTTTGTGACTTAAATATAAAAGTTAGACATATTCTGTCGGTGACTTTTTAGTAGGCATTATCAAGCTCTACAACTTTTCTCTGAGACTCAATCATATATCTCTCATCGTTAAGGCAACGTTCGTGAGAAACGTTTTTTCTCCGACTTACTTTGCAAATTAGACTTCCACAAAAAAGTCTTTTCATTCTTCAGGTTAATATATAGCCTATGACACTCACAAATAACGTGGCTTTCTATTGTTAGAAGAATTTTCTAAATCGGTTTAGTAGATCCTAATATTACCCCCTACGACGTCACAAACTCACAAACTTTACATATTTAGTAGTATTTCGTTGGATATATTGTATAATTAAAAATTCACTTGGAGGTGGAAAATTTGAAACCATACTTTTTTGACCAAAGGTACTTTTTTGGAAGATGTTAACATTATTTATTAGTTGTAGACTGAAACCATCTTCTGATGACAAAATGCTGACAAATAAGTCGATACATGTAGTACTATAAGCAACCAATTAACTGGCTAATCATTAGATACTGAAGTAAGAAAAAAAAATGTTATTTTCAAACTATTATTTGTTCATTAGCAATATATAGATGCTTACGGCAACCTACAAAGAATAATATATCTCCGTCAATTCAGTTATATCCATTTTGAATATTGTAGCTTTATCATAACGTTATTTTCTTAAAAGTCAGTCTGCAACGTTGTTATCAAGTAACTGTTCGGTCAGGTTAACGTCGCGCCCTATAGATTAGATTACTAATAATTAGCTCTAAGAATATGAGTGGTCATACATATATTCAACACACTTGTAGAATTCTGGAAATAACATAGAAATTATAAAATTGTCAAATATTGATTTCATTTTCATTATCGCAATCATCTATACTTCTATACTAATATTATAAAGAGGTAAAGTTTGTAAGATTGTGACGTTGTGGCGTTGTAAGGGGTAATCTCAGGAACTACTGGTCCGATTTGAAAAATTCTTTCAGTGTTATATAGCTCATTCATCGAGAATGGTTATAGGCTATATATCATCACGCTAAGGCCAATAGGAGCGGAACACAGATGAAAAATGTTTCAAAATCGAGATGTTTTTTCTTTTTGAAAGCTTCTGCTGTGTGTCAGCGTTAGCCCAGAGTAGTAACTATTACTACGCGGACGAAGTCGCGGGCAGGGGCTATAATATTATAAATAGGTAAAGTTTGTGAGTTTGTGATGTTGTAGGGGGTAATCTCAGGAACTACTAAACCGATTTTGAAAATTCTTTTACCAATAGAAAGCCACGTATTGGTGAGTGTCATAGATTATATATCATCACGCTAAGATCAATAAGGGTATCGGCTAGTAATATATAAACATATCAACAAAATGCAAAGTTGTAATTGCAAATCATGTTAAGAGAAAATAAATTCAACATTAAGTATATTTATTACCAAGATCAGTGTGCTTGCGTTTTTGATCAGCTGATTCCTATTTGGTATATGATTGGGTGTGACGTATACCTAATAACTCTACTTTCTGTTTTGTATATTATAAAATTACCAACAAACACGCTGTCCTAAGGTCAGTCATAATATATTGAGCTCTCGAGAACTTAATTTGAAGGCTGATGTACCAACGCGTATTGATAACTACATTCTTCAAACCGAAACATATCAGTGCAAATGCTTCGGCTTAGTGACTAAAATGCCGGTGTAGCTTCTATCACTCTCATCTAGACTACTTATCTAGATCAGCTGTATCTTAATCTTTAAAGCGATGGAAAACTCAATAAGTACATTCTATTTTATGAAACCCTTTAGTAAATTATGGCAAACAAAAGACAGTGCAATTTAAAACAGAACTAAACGTACTTATTCAAAAGAGTCAAAATAATTCGTGATTCCGCGAGAAATGTAACTAATCCATTAAACCTTGGTGGCATTCCGCTGAGCTCACTATAGGAGTCATTGAGCTGGTGTGCATTTTCTTGGTGTTTAAGTGAATGTTTTGAATGAAATGTTTAATGGTCTTGTACTTGTTAGTAAGGCGAGTGTACTGAAAACAATCTCAAATTATTATAAAAATGTTAGATAGTGGTCATCTCCAGTTTTCATATTATTTTCCATTCCATTATTTTCCAATTTTAGACAATAGACAATTTTAGACAATTCAACTTTTAAAATAATTATTTTCCAAATGACGAATTTCTTTTTTTACAAAACACAAAAAATATCTATTGCGGATGTTTTGTTACTCAATTTTTTACTGGTATAATTAAATAAAACATAACTTACATCATATCTGTGCTCATATTATAGAAAGAAATGACTGTAACCTAGAAAATCTAAGCCGGCACAAACGATAACTGCGATTCAGTTCAAATATTATATCGTTAAAAATAAGATTCTTAAACGAGTTAAACACGGTCACTTCGTCGCACCACATTGACCTAATAAGTAACTACTATCAACACATAGTTGTTTTAAAATAATTATAATGACGAAAAGTACGTTATTTATTACTGTAAAACGCTTAAAAATTATTTTATCTCCGATAAGATATCACGTTCACCGGTTAGTATAGCATCTTGAGATAAAATCTTGGGCGCCGCTGTTTATTATCACGTTTCAAGATAAAATACCTAAAAGTACGGCCCACTCAATCAATTAACTTTTTAAAGGAGAAAAAATATTTACATAATACGCACAGTAGAATCTTACAAAGACGATTTAAGTATTACTTTATCTGATATACTATACCTTTCCTTTCATATATCGTGAAAAAGTAGCATAATATAGTTCGTTTTAGATTAGTTATTCACGTTCCTATCTCACTGCAGGGCCATAGGTCTCTTCTCGAAGGTATGGACATAATCACCATGCAAACCCACGACGAATTGTTTATTTCAAACTTCGAGAAATCCATAGTTCTATACTTTCCCACATACACTATAAGAACATGTCTCGTTCAGTTTTTCTCACGATGTTTGCCTTCAACGTCAGCCGATAATGTTTCCAATTTAAATTAGTTAATGTACGTGAATTCAAATAAATTCATTGGTACATTACACCGGTGAAACCACTCAACTACCACGTCTCGTGACACCACGGTGAAGAGACTAGTGATGCGTGTAGAAAAACTTACATATGGCTGTATTTGTTTATATTAATCAATAAATACGTCACATCTTCGGTTGCTGATTGGATATATACTGTATCACTGACCAGTATCACTGATCTTGGAATACAATATTATCACGTCACCCTGCCGTTGTCGAGCGGTCAAATGCGCTCCTACACAACCGTCGCGGCCCACCTCGGCAGCGTCTTAAGGCTAGGTTCAATCCCCCCAGTGGAGCACTCGATTATGTTTCTAGTGCGATACGGCAGCACGGCAATAACTTGTTCATTATAAACACCACGCTGCACCTCACATACTTGCACACACATATAGTAGTTACAGAGGTTCTATAAGGAACCTTTCTTTTTCCTATTCAAGGCAACAGCGTAAGCCGAGATCCAGCCACTTTGGCGCCGTTGAACTTGTCGCCATGCGACTGAGCGTCATAAGCGTTTGTCTGAAAAGCCCGTTGAAGCTGTGAAGATCCATCAGGCCAAGAGTAGTCATACTACGACTGGAGTTCGCAATTCAGTCCGACATAATTGTCGTTTGCTACCAGCCAGCAAAATATACAATATCCTTGATAACAAACTATGGTCAAAAGCTAGAATTCCATATTAAGCTGATAAATGATAATAGAGATAGCGGTAGCCCTACGTAAAAATGTAAAAATGAAACGTGTTAACGATTACTTCACTGTGACCTTAAACGATGATCTAATAACAGCGGATGATGTTGATTTTAATCAACGCAATCTAACGCAGTTGGACAAAAAAATCGTTGATTTAATTACACTGAGGTCAGTTGACCACTCGAATCGGTTAAATTCATTTAATATAATCTTTTATTTTGTTAACGTATCGTACGTCGGTACGTATGGGTTGACCTTGTAACTTGTATCGAAGAATAAATGTAGAGAAATGTTTATTCTGTTATTGCTTCAGATATTATACCAGATGGGTAATAAAAAGTATGCAATTACCCAGGCGCAAAACAACAAAAGCAAGCCCAACAGTTTTTGCATTTGCTTTGTTTTAATCTGTCGGCTTTTGATCATCAAAACGTTTCCAAATTATGATTTTTGTAGTTAATTTTATATAGCGGTGTTGCAACTATCGTAGTCCTTCCCTCAGGATACGTTAAAGGACATTCTCTCTAAAAGCCTCTATAAAAAAACTCGAAAACTTTAATAAACTCCTCCATTGCCCTGATAATCAATTAGAAAGTAAACAGAGAAACGAACAAAATTTTTATGCGATTTTTCATCCGTATCAATAATATTAAACTGAATAAAATCGATTATGCTAGTAAATATTATTTTAAATCTATCTGTCCTTTAAAGCGTCAGTCAACGCCAGTCACATCGTAAGTTGTAACCCAATAGGTATAACGCACAGCCGCAATCACGTAACTTTATAGCTAGGTATTCTATACATGTTTCAAATCATTCATAAGTACTACCAATCGCGAACAATATAACCCTGTTATCATATCCGCACATCCAATTGGCATCGCATTTATCGTGCGAATATTCAATTAACAGGCGAACTAAAAACCTCTCCGTTAGACAGCATGAAAGCGCCTATTTGCAATTTCAGATCGTGTGAAAACGCCGCTAGATTTCTTGTGTGTAGGCTATTTGACACAGAAACAACAATTATCGCTAAAAAGTTAAATCAAGCGTGTTCTCTCCTATTGGAGGAAAATAATTTTCTTCACACTACTATTAATAACATCGACTAAATTACAGTAAACTACACCTCACCTTATCTCACTTGATGTTAAATCATCATATGGCCTAAGATAATAATATGGTAATCGCGCTTAACCCAGATATGAATTGACTCTCAAGCGCAACTACTGAAAGACACACATAGTATACATTTTTATATCGAGGGTATTAGCTGACCAAATGGGCGATGGAAAAAACCCTACCTTCATGTTTCACCACTATGTTTTCCTACAAAATCTCCGACTCATCGAGAAATCGAGTCTACGTCGATCGACATGGCATGTTGTTACTATTTTTTTTTCGAACTGACTACGCTATTGACCTAGCAAGGTCTTAACAGCTTCACCGGACTACTAAGGCGAGCGCTTAAGGCACTCAGCCGATGCATGTTGTTACTAGTATCACTGAGCAATCATTAGTATTATCTGTGATGTTAGAAAAAACCATCAGAACTTAGTTATAAACAATAAAACAATAGCTACTAACTCTGTGGAAAATTAATCACGTCATAGCTATTATTAGGTTTTAATCTTGAATGTATATAAACAGATCTCTCGTTTCTCGTGTGAACTGACAAATCGTTAAAAATAGGTATAGATAATGTTGCCTTCAACTTTATACTTGTTTGTAAAAGTTTTAACTTATTCATCAATTGCAAAACCACGATAATATGAAACGATGAGTTTAACGCAACAATTCGAAATAATAAGTCTTTACCTATGAAATTGCCGTTCTGCAGTACTGGCCATTTTAAATCAAAATAATTTTTGTTTGGCTAAGAATTCTAATTTCAAATTAATTTTATTTTAAAAACATGGAATACTTTTTCCAAAAATAGTCATTTGTTTATTGATTAGTGTTACATTTTCATCGCATTTCAATCTGTTTTGTCATCATGGATACGTTAAAAATTCGAGTAATTATGGAATATGAGTACCGTCGTGGCAGCAACGCGGCACAAGCGGCACGCAACATCAACGACGTTTACGGAGCTAACACTACAAACCATCGCACAACCTGTTATTGATCTGAAAAATGAACCTCGCGGTCGTTCGAAGACTTTGGTCGACAATGACGAATTAAAGGCGATCGTGGAAACTGATGATACACAATCTACGGCTGAATTAGCAGCAACTTTCGACGTTAGCGTCAAAACAATATTGGTCCATTTGCGTCAAATTGGCAAGGTAAAAAAGCTTGACAAATGGGTGCCCCACGAACTCAATGATCGTCAGCGCGAAGTACGCGTCGAGACGTGCCTTGCACTGCTCAACAGACACACAAATGAAGGAATTTTGAACCGCATTGTTACCTGCGATGAAAAATGGATTCTGTTTGATAACCGCAAGCGCTCAGCAAGTTGGTTGGATCCTGGTTCAGCACCTAAACAATGCCCTAAACGAAAACTTACCCCTAGAAAAGTGATGGTCACTGTTTGGTGGTCTAGCGCCGGTGTGATTCATCACAGCTTCTTACCAAACGGGGTGAGCATTACTGCAGATGTGTATTGTGAAGAACTGAACACAATGATGGAGAAGCTGGCACATCTCCAACCAGCATTCGTCAACCGCTCGACTCCGCTTCTCCTGCACGACAACGCGCGACCTCATACTGCACAGCAGACAGTCTCCAAGTTGCAAGAACTGGGGTTGGAAGTTCTCCGTCATCCGCCCTACTCACCAGACCTTGCCTACAGACTACTTACTTTTTCCAGAATTTGGATAACTCCTTGGCGGGAAAAAAATTCAATACCCGAGAGGCAGTACAAAATGCCTTTGAAGAATTTGTTGCCTCCCGTCGAGCTGATTTCTTTTAGCAGGGCATCAATAAACTGCCACTGCGTTGGCAAAGATGCATTGATTGCATGGGTGATTACTTCGATTAATACAAATAAAAAATACATGAAAAAAATTCGTTTAAATTTTTTCATACAAAACGGCAATTTCATAGGTACAGACCTAATAAATAACGAAATATAATTATTCCAAAAACTTGATCCTTATTTAATGTGTTTAGTTATTATGGCCGCGTCTCCGTACATATTTGATATTATTTGTTTTAATAAATAGTTGAATTATAAGAACATAAGTAGTCTATAAAGATTATTCGTGGTCAAATGTCTACACAGACCAATCTCAGATCTGCCGAGACCCTGTTTTTTATCTTTATGATGATTAAAAGATAAATAATATGTTTCGACACAAAAAAAATTATGACAATTAATGCAAATGCAGAAATATGTGGTCGATATACACTAGAACAATTTTTAATTAATGAAAATATATATTCAAAAGATAATGTTTTTAATATGTTATTATAGATATTATAATACATTACAGATTTTACCTTGATCAGAATCTCATCTGATTTTAAATGATGTTGTGGTATAAAAGAGCAAACATGATAAACCTAGAGACAGGCTCGCTCTCAAGTGCAGCTGCCGAAACAACATCTATGAATTCTACTACCAGTTTGAAATATATTAAAGCACCGACTAAGTTTTGTATTTGATAAGCTCCAATGTTAACCTTAAATTTAACTATACAAACAAACCGCAACACCGAACCCTCCTCAAAAATAATCAAAGTAGAAAGTAGAAAGCTATTACATGTTCTCAGTTACATGCAAATTTTACAATATTGCTGTCTGTGACGTATGTACATTACCATATTGACGTTAATTTGGCCAGTCATCGCTAAATGCAAATATTGCATAAGTTGAGAATCACTTGCCTCATATGGACATTCACGATTCTATGATTATTTAGAATAACATATTTTTAAACTATATCTGCTAAATGCTTTTAAACAATCTTGTTAAATGTGAAAAACCTTCAGAAACCTCGTCGAAGACCCATTACAATACTGATCGGCATTAATCTATCATTAACTGATTGATATCATGAGCTCAAATTGCTAATATGACTTTTAAACTAATGATGTGATACTCTATCCTTTGTACTAACCTCCAACGGATACATGGTGGGTTCGTAAATTAAAAAAAACTGTATATTATTAGCAGAAATATTTACATTTTAGACTATATTAACATATTAACTTGCGAATTCGCTTGTGTAGCAAAGATTCTATACATCAAAACAGGTTAACTGCCAATCGCGCAACTTTAAATCACTAATTTGTAATTTTATTATATACTAGCTGTGCCCGCGACTTCGTCTGCGTGGAAGCTTATGTAAAAAACAGTGATTAATAAAGTCATCTGAATGAGTTAAGTCCATTTACTTGTCTACTTTTTTCTCGTACTTACGCCGCGTCGTCATTAAAACTACAATAACTTTTGATACAGTGGACCGATTTTAATGAAACAAACATTAATTTACTGCCGAGGATATGCTTTACGATTTTGAGCGTTTATTGTGAACCCAGTACTTTAGCAGTGATGCGTGTTCATACAAACAGACAAATAGACAGATATTTCTAAAAATGATTGAAATGTATTCTATTACTTATTCCTAGACACCTGCAATAATTTTTTTCACGAAAATCGAAAGAGTACAGACACGTTATATTTACATTCTTATTATACATACAGACTAACTACTAGCCCCGGCATCGTACAGGTAAACTAACGAAGAAAACGAAACCAAATCTTTCCTATATAGTATGATCATGTAATGAATTAAAATGGCAACTGAACAAGTAAATCTCAATCTGTTAATCATGACTAAAGATGTTTAAAGATCTTCCTAATGTCTTCTGTATCACTAATTCACTCATAATTTCATTATAGCTAGATTTTTGAACTCAAATTTACTCTTTTCCGCCAAGATTTTTCAAACATTTGACAAACGCAACAAAAAAGAAACTAGCCAAATAGATACGACGGTTTTAAAGGACTCAAATTTACTTTTTACTGCGACAGTTTTTCAAACATATGACAAACAAAGAAGGATTGGCCAAATAGGTAAAAGTGCTCAAATTTACTCTTCTGCCACGAATTTACAAACATTTGACAAACACAACAAAAGACAAATTAGCCAAATAAATACCACGGTTTTAAAGTACTCAAATTTACTTTTTTCCGCAATGGTTTTTCAAACATATGACAAACACAACAAAAGCCAAAAAACAACGGTTCTAAAGAGATGCGCATACATACATTCGCCAATTAATTTTTATTTATTTATTACTGAATCTATATATGATTTAAAAAAGTTGTCACTTCACTTTACCCTAAATAAAATTAAAACCATGATGAAGAAAATCGAGTGACGTGGTATTGTTTCTTTTAATATAATTGGTCAAAGCAAAAGTTTCCTTATTGAGGAATACTGATCAATAAATCCTTGACCGCCACTAGAACGATTTATAAAGACATGTGTTACGAATACATATATCGATTTCATGCTTGTGTCTGCGGTATTTGGTAGCTAAAAAAACAATAAATGTATATTAAGGTGCGGTTTCTTATAGTATATCACGATGGCTATTACACTCCAAGTATACATAATAGCTTAAGAGCGAAGGAAAGAATATTTCATTAAATTACATTATACGGCAATAAGATACTTTGAAATACATATACCTCTTACACTTAATAGAAAAGGAAGAGCACGTTTCAGAGTAACCTGTTTACTATACCAGTTTATCTGGGGTGCTATAGCAGGCGAAATTTATTACTTACTTATAAACAAAGAAATAGTGTAGTGTTAACTAAATCTAGATCATACAGGATATCTAGATGGTTTACAATAATTTTATCTATCCAATAAATAACAAGTACAATATAGATCTCTTTAATCGCCTTAAGTGCAATAATTAACTTTATTTCAATAATATTTATTATACGAAAATATTTACAATTGTATCGATTATATTAAAGGTATACTGCATAACAAAAGAATAAAGGTTGCTTGAAAATGAAATTAATGAGATCATTTCAAATTCATTACAATTTTTACATTTATTTATTTTCACCTTCTTGAATATCTTCTTCAATAACTTTGTATAGTTCAAAATTCCAATGAAAGAAATTCGATGACTTTTGTGTTAATTTGAACTTTTAATTTGAATTGTATTGACTATTCGTTTTCTGACAAATTCACAAATAGAACCCCTGATGGAGGAGCTTGAAAAGAAACTGAATACTTAAGGTTGAAACATTCTCACCTTGAAATACACTCAATGCTTCCGGTACTGCGAATCGTAGCGTAGCTTCTTTTACATAGACACAATTTAAATTTTATAAATTAGTTATAAGTTGTTTCCTTGTTATTGATAGGTATCGTTTGCATCAAGGTTTCTTTAGTGTACTAGTTTAAATGTCATACTTATTATTGAAATAGCGATAATCTTCTACAGTTCTCACGACAATGGAAGATTATAAGCTGTTAATATAGTCTAGTCGTCAAGGTGTGAGAATGAGTCTCTAGAGTCGCGGTTTATGCTCCTCTTAAACCTGAGTGAAGGTGTTCCCAGATAGCTT